>VMDO01005522.1:0-110922 GCA_007922755.1 Pedetes capensis | reverse complement strand
TCACCCTATCTCTTCAATTTATATGCTGAGCAAATAATCCAAGAAGCTGGACTTTATGAGGAAGAATGTGGCATCAAGATTGGAGGAAGACTCATTAACAACCTGCGTTACACAGATGACACAACTCTGCTTGCTGAAGTGAAGAGGATTTAAAACATTTACTGATGAAGATCAAAGATCATAGTCTTCAACATGGGTTATGACTAAACATCAACAAAACAAAAATCCTTATGACTGGGTCAGTATGCAACCTCACTATAAATGGAGAAAAGATTGAGGTTGTCCAAGATTTTGCTTTGCTTGGCTCTATAATCAACACCTGTGGAAGCAGCAGTCAAGAAATCAAAAGACACATTGCTCTCGGAAAAGCTGTGGCAAAAGATCTCTTTAGAGTATTGAAAAGCAAAGATGTCACATTGAAGACGAAGGTGTGTCTGACTCATGCCATGGTATTTTCAGTGGCATCATATGGTTGTGAAAGCTGGACATTGAACAAGGGAGACAGAAAAAGTATTGATGCTTTTGAGTTATGGTGCTGGAGACGTCTATTGAATATACCATGGACTGCCAAAAGAACCAACAAATCTGTCCTAGAAGAAGTGCAACCAGAATGCTCCTTGGAAGCAAGAATGGCCAGACTGCATCTTACATATTTCGGACATGTAGTCAGGAGAGATCAATCCCTGGAGTAAGACATCATGTTTGGGAGAGTGGCAGGTCAACACAAAAGCGGAACACCCTCTACCACATGGATTGACACAGTGTCTGCAACAATGGGCTTAAACCTAAATAAGATCATTTGCCTGGCACAGAATCAGCGAGTGTTTTTATCTGCTGTACATAGGGTTGCTATGAGTTGGTCTCGACTCGATAGCACCTAACAAGAACAACAACAACAAGATAAGAAAATGATGGAATTCCTTTGTAAGTGAAGTGTCTGGTTAAAATACAGAAGGTTTTAGAATTGTTTAAGAAATGTTTCCTAAGACAGAAGTCCTATCTGTCAGAATAGCATAGTTTTAAAACTTGGAATGGACAAGCATGGGTTCAAACCCCTCTTCCAATTGCCTACTAGATGACTAAGTGTGAGGGAAGCAGTCAAAAAAAAAAAAAAAAAAAAAAAAAAAAAAGCTAACATTTGCCTTCTTGCTTTAACTTTGGGTAAAAAATCTGCTTAGTTTCTTAAATTGTAAAAGAGAAATGATAGTCCCTTTCTTGAAAGTTCATTTTTTGGTTCAACATACACAAATCAATAAACATAATACAAAACATGAATGGAGTAGATGATAGCAGCCATATGATCATCTCAATAGTTGCAAGAAAAGACATTTGATAAAATTGAACATCTTTTCATGGTAAAAACTCAGGACAAATTTGGTATAGAAGGAAAATACCTTCATTTTAAAAAGGTCATATGTGATAAACCAGTAGCTAATGTAATACTGAATGGGGAAAAGCTGAAAGCCTTTTCTCTAAGCTCTGGAACAAGAAGAAGATGCCTACTTTCCCCACTTTTGTTCAATAATAGTGGAAGTCCTATGCAAAGCAGTCAGGGAAGAGAAAGAAAGAAAGGGCATCCATGTTGGAAAGCAAGCAGTCAAATTGTCACTGTAGATAGAAAACCCCAAAGAATCCACCACAAAACTGTCAGAATAAACTCAGCAAAGTTGCAGATACAAAAGTCAACATAAAGAAGTCAGTAATGTAGTCATTCACTAAGAGTGAATTATTTAAACTAGAAATCAAGAAATCAATCTCATTTAAAATATCTACCCAAACCAAAAATTCCTAGAAATACATTTAACCAATTCTCTATAATGAAATCCTGCAGCTGTGCCACTGTGTCATCCAATCCTGTCAGATCTCAAAAGCTAAGCAGGATGGGGCCTGGTTAGTACTTGTATGGGAGACTGCATGGGAATACCAGGTGCTGTAGGCTTAGGAGAAGGACCTGGCAGCCCACTCTCCCCCTCACCAAAAACAATCTACCACTGGAAACCCTATGAACAGCAGAAAAGCACTGACAATAATGTTTCACCTGTTGTATGAGGGTTGCTATGAGTCAGATACTGACTCAACAGCATCTAACAACAACAACTATAATGAAAACTATAGTTAGGCACCATGGTATGTGCCTGTAATCCCAGTGATTTATGAGGCTGAGGAAGGAGGATTGCTCTTTTGAGGCCAGATGCAGTCTGCACAATTTAGTGAGACTCTGTCTCAAAATAAAATATATAAAAGAGCTGGAGGTGCAACTCAGTGATAGAGCATTTACCTAGAATGTGTAAGGCCCTGGGCTCATAGCCCCTAGTACTGAAAAAATAAAAACCTATAAAACATTGGTGAAAAAAATTGAAGAGAATGTAAAAAACTGGAAAGACATCTTGTGTTCATGGATTAGAAGAATTAAAAATGTTAATTTTAATCAATGTCAAAAGAAGATATCCAAATGGCCAATGAGTATATGAAAAAAAAATACTTTATCTTGCTCACCATTAGGGAAATGCAATGAGATATCACTTCACTTCAGAAAGAATGACTATCACCAAAAAGATAAAAGATATCAAGTGCTGGTGAGGATGTGAAGAAAATGGAACATTTGTACATTGTTGGTGGGAATGTCAGTCAGTACAGACATATGGAATATAGTGGGGAGATTCCTCAAAATAATAAAATAACCTACCAGCCTGGTTAGTACTTGGATGGGAGACTGCCTGGGAACATCAGATGCTATAGGCTTGGAAGAAGGACCTAGCAACTCACTCCCCCCAAACAACCAGCCATTGTAAACCCTATGAATAGTAGAAGAGCACTAACAATAATATTTTGCCTGTTGTACATAGGGTCGCTATGAGTAAGACACTGACTTGATGGCACCTAACAATAACCATATAATCCAGAAGTCTGACTACTGGGTGTTATCCAGAGAAGGTGAGATCAATATGTTGAAGAGACATCTGCACTCCCATGTTCATTGCAGCATTATTCAAAGTAGCCAAGAAATGGAAATAACCTAAGTGTCTATCAACTGAAGAGTAAAGAAAATGTGGAATAATGTTGAGTCACAAAAAGGAATGAAATTCTATCCTTTGTGGCGACATAAATGGAACTGGAAATCATTATGCTAAATGAAGTAAGCCAAATACAGAAAGACAAGTACTGCATGATCTCATTCATCTGTGGAATATAAATGAGTTAATCCCAAAGAAGTTGTGAGTAGCATGATAGTTACCAGAGGCTGGGAAGAGCAGGGAGGGGAAATGGATAAGGAAAGTTTGATCAGTGGGTACTAAGTTACAATTAGATGGGAGCAACATGTTTGGGTGTGCTATTGCTGACTGAATTGGCTGTTGTCAGGCCTGAATCATAGTGACCCTATGTACAACAGAATGAAACACTCCCCGACACTGTGCTAATGCCCAGTGCTATGTTAGTGCTTCTCTACTATTCATAGACTTTTCAATGGCTAATTGTTTTGGCAGTGGGCTGCCAGATCCTTCTCCCATTTTTGCTGTGCTGGGTATCAAACCTAGGGCCTCAGAATGAGGAGAGCAGCACTCTAAAGCAGCACTCAGAGCAGCACTGAGCTAAACCCCAGCTCATACAATGTATATTGTTGTTTGTTGTTGTTAGGTGCTGTTGAGTCCATAGCCGACTCATAGTGACCCTACATACAACAGGCAAAACACTATTGTCAGTGCTTCTCTGCTATTCATAGGGTTTTCAATTGTGGGTTGACTTTTGTGAGTGAGTTTCTGGGTCCTTCTCCCAAGCCTACAGTATCTGGTGTTCCCAGGTGGTCTCTCATCCAAGTACTAACCAGGCCCAACCCTGCTTAGCTTCTGCGATCTGATGGGATTGGATGCCATAGGGCTATGGTTGCCGGCCACAGTGAATATACGTATCAAAATATCATGTGGTACCCATAAATATGTACAACTTTTTGTTTTTATGTACTAGTTAAAATTAAAGAAGAAAGTTAATCTTTATGAGAATTAAATTAGATAAAGCCCAGGACAGAATAGTATGCATTTTTCCATGGTTCTCTTTTCTCTTCTTTTTCTTTCTGTCTGCCTCATAAAGAAATAGTAATAACAAAGAGGGTGACTGGGTGATGGTCTAAAAATAATATCTGTAATGGATAACTGTGCCAGTGTTCCTAAATTTCCTTTATTTAAAAATGTTGCTAAGAAAGCTAGCACTATGGCATATGCCTATAATCCTGGTGGTTTGGGAGGTTGAGGCAGGAGGATTGCAAATTTGAGGCCAGAGGCAGCTTGTGCAATTTATTGGGACTCTGTCTCAAAATAAAAAATAAAAGGGGGATGGGGGTGCAGCATAGTGGAAGAACACTTGCCTAACATGTGTAAGGCCTTGGCCTCAACTCCCTAGAACCAAAAATAAAAACAAAACAAAACAAAAACCAAACTAAAAAAATAACCCCCCAAAACCCCAAAATGAAAACAACAACAACACATACACACACAGACAAAATCAAAAAACACCAACAAAACAAAAGATGTTGCTAAGAACAGGCCAGGAGGCAAAACAATCTATAATTAATTGCAAATATCATAAGAGGCTGGTTGACAGGCAATTACATGAAAAGTATACCATTAGAGTGGTATTGCTGATGATACAAATTGTAGTGATGAATGGTGCATTGAATTACATCATTATGGACATTTTTGGCAGAATTTGAAGAAAGTTTTCTTTCTTCAAATTTCTGTGGATTTTTTTTGGACTTTAAACTGCTTGGGAGAATTGTAAGCATGTAAATGTAAGGTATTAGATTTACGATATAATTTAAGATTTGGCTACAGTATTTTCCACTTCTTGGCTTACCAGGGTGGACTTTTCTGACCTGGCTAGTTGGATTGGTATTCTCTTTCTCCTTCATCTTTTCATGGGCATCCCTTACAAAGTTTGTGTTCAACCAAAAGGAATGACTTTCCAAAAAGAAAAAGGCATTTCTTTGTTCTTGTGTTTGAAAAACTGTGCTCCCTAGCAAAAATTAATAAACAACTCAATATGAATACAAATAGACCAACAAGGGGACAATATACTAGGACAGGAAGAAGGAACTGAAATGAATGTTTCAGACATGTTAATGGACTGGCACAAATGAATTCTGGACAGATCCATGGACTAATGAAACTTTTAAATATGGGGCTATGAAGGAACAGATTTGAGAAGTGGCAGAAATATACTTAGAAAAATTTTGGGATAGACTAGTCAGGACTTAGGCCCCTTGTCATATTTTATTAAAATTGCTGTGTATATTGTTCAGCTGGTTCCTCACTATGACAGAAAACGTGACCAAGACAAACTTATGGGGAGAGAGATTTATTGGGGGCTCGTAGTTAGAGGTTTTCTATCCATAGAAGCAGCATAGGCATATAGTGTGATGGGTATGTGATGACCATTAAAACAAATGACCTTTGGAGGATATTTTATATTCAAATCATGGCACCTCATATCTGGCTATCAAAAGCTCATGATCATCTCATAATGCAAAATGCATTCAGTCCAATTTCAAGAGTCCCTAAGTCTAAATAGCCTTAAGCATGTTCAAAAGTCCAAGTTAAAGGTCTTCTCTGAGGCTCAAGGGAAGCTTAGTTGGGGGCCTCTGCAAAATAAAAAATGGCTTACATACTTCCAACATACATATACCTCCAACCTCCAATGGCACAGAGTAACATTCCCATTCCCCAAAGGAGGAATGGGGGCACAAATCCTGTGGCTCCATGTTTGACATCTGGCACATGCAACTTCACCTGACATCTGGCATCTGGCATCATCTGGGCTAGAACAGGCTTTAGTGGCTCTATCCCCACAGCCCTTTTGCATTGGCTCCATCTCTTTCCAGCAGCTTTCCTCAGCACGTTTCATGTTTCTGGCATATCCCACATTCTGGGATCTCTATTGCTGCTTAGGTTCCACCCTCAAAGTTTTGTGCATCAGCCTTTTACGGCCTCTCTGCAGAGCACTTGACCCTGGCACACATTGCCTCAAAGGCTATTTTCTGGAAATGTTGTGTTGGCTTCCATAACTCCTTAAATCTTGCATTCTTCATACCTGCAAAAGCAGCACCATGTGGGTGATGCCATGGTCTGCTACCAGTTCAAATAGTAGCTTTGCCCTTTTGAATCACAGATGCATCAGCAGCCTCTGTATGCCCAGGCTGAGAAACCACTTCTCTGGGCATCTCCTTTTCAGCACTCACTTTTCAACTATTCTCTTTTCAAATGAAAGTGTTTTAAACATGTTTACCACCTCATACCTTGGGGCCTTGAATGGGAGAAGCCTGGCTGACTCTTCTTTTGCCCCTGGGGGATTCTATTATTTCCCTTAGTGGTACTTAGTCTCTTCAACAATTACTTCTTCCTTGTTCAGTTGGGCCCTGACCACAGTAACCTTAGAAAAACAGCAGTTATTTCTCTTCTTTAAGCTGCATATTTTTCAGATATTTCTGTTCTGCCATTTTCTTTATTTTTTATCATAAATCTAGCTGAGAACAGCAAGAAACAACCAGCCCCCTATATCTTGCTGCCTTTGTGATATTTCCTCTGCCATATTAATTAGTCCACTACTTCTGAATTCAATCTCACTCAAATCTTTAGCACATGGACATACCACAAATAAGCTCTTCCACAGAAAATAACACAAATTGCCTCTAGTCCAGTACCCAATAGAATCCTCATTTCCCTATAAAATCCCATGTGTTCTGTCCATATTTCTATCATAGGTGGTATTCTGATCTTCCAAACACTCATCAAGACAGCTCCTGAAGCTCTGCTTATAGCATTCCAGGGCTTCTCTAGGCTGCATCTCCAAACTCATCCAAACTCCACCTACACACAAGTTCCAACGGGCTAAGAACCACATGGTCAGTTTCTACACAGCAATGACCCCACTCTTGGTACCAATTTTCTGTATTAGTCAGGGGTGCCTTGCTTTGACAGAGAAACAGACCCAAATAAACTTATTAGGGTAGAGTTTCATTGGGAGCTCATGGTTAGAGGATTTCCATCTATAGAGGCAGGGCAGACATATGGCAAACAGGCAGGGCAGGCATGAAAGGGTCCATGGTGGATAACCTCCCATCATGGCAGACTAGAAGCAGAGAGCAGAGAGAGCTTACCAGAACCAGGGGCCTGCGTAGAAACCTCAAAAGGCCTGCCTCCAATAACTTACTTCTGCAAAGCGATATCCTGCCTCCTAAAGTTTCCATGTTGTTGTTAGGTGCCATCAAGTTGTGCCTGACTCATAGCGACCCTCATTGGGTTTTCAATAGCTGATTGTTTTGGGATTGTTTTGGGAGTGGACTGCCACATCCTTCTCCCATTTTTGCAGTACTGAGAATAGGCTTCACAAATAGTACCACCAGATGGATACCAAACATGAAAACAAATGACCTTTAGGGGACATTTTAGAGTTAGACCATGACACTGTATAACACATGGTTGCACAATTGTTTGTGACACATTGGAAATAAAAAATACTACATATCTCTCTGTTGAAATCTAGCTTCCAGTTCACATATCAAGGCTTGGGAGAGGAACAATTTAAAATATTCTTTGGGATTCCTTTCTTTTCCTTTGGGTTTAGTCATGGTCCTGGGGCTTATGTAACAAAAAAGGAGACAGAGGAATGATTAGAATCACTAATCAGAGGAGGAGAGGTCAGGGGTTTGTATGCTCACACCTGAGAGGCTCATGTCCAGGTTCTACATTGACCTTTCAAAGGTAGAAGCTCTGCTGGGCCATCTGTTTCCTTTTTGCCAAGACCACTTTTTGAAGCCCTGATGTTAGTGCTCAGGCTTCCTGGTACCTGTCTTCATCTTGTCCTGTCTCATCTAGGGTGTTGGGTTTGAAGTGATTCTAATCATTCCTCTGTCTCATTTTTTTTGTCTCCTCTGCCCCACATACTTGGGCTTGGATCACTGCCCTTCCTTGCAAAGCATTGGCTTCTATTACTTTCTGGACTTACCTGGGTGGTTTCCTCCCTTGGCCTACATTTTAAATTACACAAACATAAAGTAAGATTCCCTAGACAAGGCACTCCAAACTCTGGAACACAGAGTCTGCTTTTATAAAAGGAAGGTAAATGTTAATTTTTCCAGTGAGTCCATAGAAGAAAAACAAATACATACACAAAAACTATCAATTGATTTCTTCCTAACTCATCCTTGGCTTGTTTAATTGTATGCCTTTCCTGTCACTATTAAGTTTACCAAAGAGGAATTGTATCTTCAAATACAATCATTTCTCTAGTACTGAGCACATATTAGATAGCCAATAAATATTTGTTTAAAGAAGAATAAATAATCAGATAACTGAGTGAGGTCATAAAGTCATAATATAGAAAGTGTTTTCAGGAAGTTTCAGAGGATGAAAGCCCTACTGACTTCATCAAGCATGGAATCTACATTCATGAAGACACAAAGACTTGAACAGAATCAGAAAAGAACTCTGCTTCTTCAGGGACCAAAAAAAGCTAAGTAAAATGTGAGCACTGTGGCATTAGATCCTGTCAGATCTTGGAAGCTAAGCAGGGTCAGACCTGGTTAATACTTGTATGGGAGACTGCCTGGGAACACCAGGTGCTATAGGCTTGGGAGAAGGACCTGGGAACCCACTCTGAAAAAACAATCAGCCATTGAAAACCTTATGAATAGCAGAGAAGCACTGACAATAGTGTTTCACCTGTTGTACATAAGGTCCCTATGAGTTGGACACTGGCTCAACAGCACCTAACAACAAGTATAGGACAGAAGAGTGATGTAGTAAGGGAGACCATGATCTCAAACTCTGAGGTTTAAGGAAGGGCTAATGTCCAACAGGATCAAAGAGCAAGGGAAGGCTGAGAGACATGGATTTTCATTTCAAACACTTGCTGAGTTATTTTTACCTATCTGGCTCATTTGTAAAAAAGTTTTGCCTCCTCCTTTCACATATCACAGCAAAGTAGAGTCCACTCCTATAACAGGAATTAGGGCTCTAACAAGAGAAAGACTTGTGTAAGAAATCAGACCCTGGATCTTTATGGTTAATGATGACTTATATTGAATATGCTCACCAAAAGCTACCCAGAGAACTTCTGTTTGTCCTAACAAAATCTGTTTGGTTATTCACTAAGTTTATGTTTTCTACTTGAGATTCTTGAGAAACTAGAAAGAAGAATATGCATTAAAAATTAACTAATCACATATTCAGATGATATTTTATATTATATTTGAGACAATATTTTGTGAGTATTGTACTTGAGGGACAATGAAAGCTTATAAGATATCACTGTTACTAGCATTGTTGAGGGTTGTGCTGCTGGTGAGGGTGTGGGCCATAAGAAGGAGGAGTTAGCCAAGTGTAGAAAAAAGTATAAAGCAAAGATCTATGATAAAGAATACATCAGTGAGATATACAGCAGGTCTTTCAGAAGGAGAGATTATATCTAGCAGAGTGATCAAGGAAAGTTTCACAAAAATTAATGATGATCTGGACTTTAAATGATTTTAATAGGTAGAGGTAACAGAGGAGAAGGCAGAAAGAATGAAACAGGCTTGTCTCTAGAACAGCTGTGTCTTCTTGGTAATTTCTTGTGTAAGCATGATGATGATAGCATGTAGTTGTCCTGCTGTGATTATTATCTTATATTTATATGCTATGAATTTCAAAGCTTAGTTGGCATAATTTCCCTACTATTATGAAAGCCTAGAAGTGGTTTGTGGTCTTTTGGAAGGGCAAGATTTCCCAGAAAGAATATAGTGAGGTTCTTAGATTTGGAAAGTACTAGCCATACTTATTTTTTTCCCTCTGGTTCCAAGTGATTTCTTCTAGTTAATTGACTGATCTGGGCAGATGGCTGTTATTCTATCTCATACTTTGGACTCTACTATTTGAACCTCATCCTGGGGAAGGTCATATTGTAGTATTAATTACTCTGTCCAAGTCAAAGAAAATAAGATCTCACATTACATCATCTTCTTCTCTTTTTCGCCAAATGAGCTAGAAAACAGGATAAAGTTTCTTTATAAAAATATATTCTGCTAGAAAATGTGAAATTCTACATATTTAAATACATAAATATCTAAAATATCTTTATATTTTTAAGAAACAAATATTTTGTTGTTGTTGTTAGGTGCCATCGTGTCGGTGTCTGACTCATAGTGACCCTATGTACAACAGGTGAAACACGATTGTCAATGCTTCTCTGCTATTTATAGGGTTTTCAATGACTGACTGTGTTCTGGGAGTGGATTGCCCGGTCCTTCTCCCAAGCCTATAGTACCTGGTGATCCCAGGCAGTCTTCCATCCAAGTAGTAACCAGGCCTGACTCTGCTTAGCTTCCAAGATTTGATGGGATTGGATGTCACAGTGGTACAGCTGCAGCCAATAAATATTTTAAGATAAATAAAATAAGAAACTATACTAAATTTAATAAGTAGTATTATTCTTAATATATAATAGTATATATAGAAATGGATGATAGAAATTCTGAGATCTCAGTAGTGAATGATTAAGGGATGTATGGATAAAGACCCTTAAGAGAAGAAACATGAATGGTGATAAACATTTGAAATCATCTTTGGGGACTGAGTGTGGTGGTATACAGTTGTAATCCCTGTGATGAGGCAGAAGAGTTATTTGTCCAAGGCCAGTGTGGGCTACAAAGTGAGACTCTCTCTCAAAAAAAAAGCGGGGGAGAGAGAGAGGGAGAGAGATAGAGATAGAGAGAGAGAGAGGGAAAGGAAGAAGAAGAAGAAGAAGAAGAAGAAGAAGAAGAAGAAGAAGAAGAAGAAGGGGGAGGAGGAGGGAGAAGAAGGGGCGGGGGGAGGAGGAGGAGGAAGAAAGGAAGGAAGGAAGGAAGAAAGCAAGGAAGATCATCTGTGGTACAGCTAATAATGAAATAAGTAAAAATTAAAACATGAATAAGGTTTCAATTTCACCCATTAAATTAGCAAAAATTTTCTAAATACAAAATTTCTAATATCTAGGAAAATATGAAGAAATCCTTTGACTACATTTTTGAAAGACAAATTGGAGACATGTATCATGTTTTTTTGGATACATTTCTTATTCATGGCTCACTGTTGTTTTCATACCTTTCCTAGAAATGTGTCCTAAAGAAATTATATTTAAAGGACAAAACAATAAAGACTAGTATGTCTTGACTGGGTGCAGTGACACATATGTGTAATTCCAGTGGCTCAGGAAGTGGAGGCAAGAGGATGGTAAGATTGAGGCCATAGGCAACCTAAGTAACTTAGTGAGGCCTTGACTCAAAATAAAAAATAAAAAGGGGCTGGTGGTGGTGCAGCTCTGGATTCAGAAAAGTCTAGATTTATGTGCTTTAAAACAACAACAATAACAACAACAACAACAACAACAACAACAACAAAGCAACCCCACCCCCAAACTTATCTCTTATGTGATTTATAATTATAAGACTGTTGGGTGGATCTACGTTTCTTAGTAGGTGTTCAGTCTTGTTGGTATTATTGTAGTGATACTTTTGAATGGCAAGTACTTATTGCACACTCACAAATTTGACTATTATCTAGGCTTCACATGTGATATTTATGAAACACGTTGTCCTATAGGCATAGACCTGGCCTGGTATTCTAACATTAAGTTAAAGCAGCACAATGTTGTTGTTGTTGTTGTTAGGTGCTGTCGAGTCAGTGTTTGACTCATAGCAACCCTATGTACAACAGGGGAAATAGTATTATTAGTGCTTCTCTGCTGTCTGTAGGGTTTTCAATGGCTGATTGTTTTTTGAGAGTAGGCTGCCAGGTCCTTCTCCCATACAACACCTGGTGTTCCCCAGGCGGTCTCCCATCCAAGTACTAACCAGGCCTGACCCTGCTTCAGTGATCTGACAGAATTGGTTGCTACAGTGGTAGGACTGCAGGCAAAGCAGCATAATAAAATTGTGTGATCGAGATGATCTTATTTATTTATAATGTAAATAGAAAAAACTGAAGGGAAATACATGAATCAACAAAATGTTAATTCTAGTTATCTTTGTTGAGATACTCTAGATGAATGTTTTTTCTATAATTAAAAAAACTATATTTCTTCAATATTCTGTTCAGTTACAAAAGGAAAAAATGTTATGACATATAGCTATAAAAATACAAGTATAGGAAAGTGTATAGGAAAGTGTTTTGTCATGAAAACTAATTTTTAGTATTTTCTAATTGGTAAAATACCTGAATTTATTAAGAATGTCTTATGTTGCAGTTAAATTAGGTTGTTCTGGAAGAATAGCATTTCTAGATTGCTGCTTTTTAAATTGAGGAAAACATTTCCTTTTGTATTATTTTATTATCAATTACACTTTGATTTATAAATCATTGTAAATAAGAATTTTAAAATACTGGCTTTTGTTGGAAGTGCTGTGTTCATGGTGAAATATATGTTCTTCTTAATGAAATTTGCCTTCTCCATTCCTATGTGACTTTTCAAATCCTTGTCCTAATATATAATGACTTTGTTTTCCTTTTATCATTTGTTTTTAAAACTATACTTATATATTTTAAATATTTTTGATTTATACAGTCATGGTAAAAAATTTGAAAATATGAAAAATATTTGGAAGAAAATAATTGTGATTTGACTATAAATAATGGCTGTTAACACTATGGAACATTATTTTTTTCTACATTTTTCAATAAAGTTAGAAAAATTTCAATTGAATTTAATGTAAATGTTTTGATCTAGTACATATGGTGAGCATTTTACTACAAGTTTTGTTTCAAAATATGACTTTTTATGAATTTAATAGTATCTCATAATTTGAATATACTATTTGTTTAAATTTGTATTTGTTTGGATGATAGTAATTTGAACATTTTATTGGTCAGTTAAATTTTTCTATAAATTGTTCTCTGAGTTTTCTTGCTTTCCTATTGTGTGTTTAATGTTCATCTTATTGATTTACTGAGCTGTTACCATACTATTATGTTTCTGTAAATATTTTTAAACAAATTGTTTTATTTATTTAAGAACAATTCATTTTAAGGTATATAAATTATATGTTCAATAAAAATCATTAGAAGTTCTAAACATATACACACTGATTATATTGTTGGCCCTTTTATATTCAGGGTATAATTAACGGTGGAAACACTAAGTCACATATCAATCACTTACACTCTACCTAACATCCCCTTCAGAGAGGCAGCTGCTGTGTAGGGATTTAGGAGTACGCCCTTGAGATGAAGACTGTTTATGTTTTTACCCAGATCTCCCAATGACTAGTAGGGTTCTCAGGCAACTTCTTTAACCTTTTCATGCTTGGGCTTCATCTTTATTTTTTTTTAAGATTTAATATGTTCAGAGCCGTTTTAAGGTTGGCAGAAAGTTGAAATATTCATTTTCATTTCTATATTTTTGAAGTACTAGAGTTTAGTATTTTCTTTATCAAATCTCCTGATATTTCACTTTATGCTATCTTTCACTGGTTTTATAATTAGAGCATCTTCCCTAACTTGATGTCAGTTAAATTCTTTTTTAATAATTTATGGCGATAGTCTTTACATATCTTGAAAACTTGTCGGTAATTTATTTTGAAAAACAATGTGCAAACTTAATCATTTCCTCAATGTTTACATAATTTTCCAGGTCTATGTTATAAATAAATAATCCAGTTCTCTATTTTTTTGTATTACTTCCTTTATCTTATCTGTATCTCTATATATCTGCATCTGGCCTGTTGATTCACAGAACTTGATTTCTACCTTAGTAAATAAAGGTTAGTGCTTAAGATTGACTTTGCTCTCTTAATTTCCTGCCATATCATGACCAATTTCAGCTGCAATTACCTCTTTCACTATATCCTAGTTTAAGTATTAGTGTAAAGGGAAAGATAATCACCAAATGGTTGTTTGTAAATTCTTGGATGATACACAGCTATTTGAATATATAGGCAGAAGTAGATCTCTGTAACTATTCATGCTGCTTTACTGTTGTGTACTTTCTTTTTTGTTTAATGGCAGAGTTCTCTTCTTTCGTCATGTGGTTTATCATGTGCTTAATGTAAGAAGTACAATTCTATTTAAACTCAATCCCCTTTAATTTGGATTAGAATGTGGTTCAGGATCTAACTTTCATTTGGCAAATTTAAGCAAATTAACTCACTTTCTGAGCCTATTTCTCTATCTTTAAAATAGGTATGCCTACCTAAGAAGATCTAGTAATTTAGGATGTAACATGCTGGGAAGACAGCTTAGTACCAGTAAGCTCTCAATAATTTGTATATACTGGTATTGTTAAACCAAATTTCCCAAGTCAAATTAAAATGAGAAGATTCTTGTTGATTCGAAGTATGGAAGGGAGGGTAGAGACATATTGCTGACTATGTACTGGACTTGAAGTTAATCCTCTTTTTGATGTTGGTGTCTGGCATATTGGATATCATAGAACTTTAAGCAGTTGTGATATTTCATTTCTGAACTAGTGGAGGGATCCTTAGTAAGAAGATAGGCCATACTGCAGAATCCTAAAATGATTTTTACTAAATCACATGATGAATTGCTTAGGAATTGGTTAGGATATATATTGTTGTGAGTAGTCTTTGTGGTTTATCAATGTAAATAGGAAGTCAGTTCTTTGTTTGCAGTGCCCCGACATTCTCTTTTGGGCCTGCTAACTCTTCATTCCTGTTCCCCTCAAATGGATACTCTTTTTTCTCCCATTGAGTCCCCCAGGCTCTCCCAAGCAGGGTATTATCCCTTCTGGGAATTAATAATATTTCCTAAAACGCAACAGGCAACAGGCACTGGAACTTACATGACAGAAGCAATTGTTAATGATGAAATTTAGGGATTTGCAGGGGAGAACTTTGGGGCCTTTCTTGCTTTCTTTTTGTTTCTTGGGACTTGTTTGCCATTTTTTTGCTCTTATTTTCTCATATTTAATATGTCCCTGCCAGAATGTTGTAAATACTTCTCCTAACCAACCACAGTCCTCTTTCATTGGCATTCTGTTTTGTATTTTTCTCCTGTTGAGTTGTTCCACTAGCAATTCCTTCACTGCTAAGCTCTGTTTGCTTACAAATTGTTTTACTTGTTTACCAAGTTAATTGCCTTCTGGGGAAAGCTATTTTAGGGCATAATAAGTCTTAACACCATTTGCAAGTTTGTACCATGATATGGTTGTGTTTATATGTGCAAATAAATTTGATTGGACTTAGCAAAAATGATCAGGTTTCATTATTCTACATAATAACAAATAACCTATTTGATGGCATTTTCAAATTTCTGTCTGTTAGATTTAGTCCTGAGTAAAGAACCCATAAGAATTGTTGGCCTACATAAAATTTTTTATTGAAAGTCTAAAAATGTTTTAAAAATCTTTAACACAAAGTAAATGACATTTGCTTGGTCCCTTAATCTCTTTAACATTGCTAATAAATTTTGCAATTTATAACATGCCTACTAAAATATTTGGTTTTATTACAAATGCAAAAGAAGAGGAGGATCAAAGTTTAGAAATGAAGGTTCTATGCCTATTAACTTCTGGAAGTCCGTTTGGTTAATAATGGGTTTCTGCTATTGTCTGGTTAGCTGATTGGTCACATTTTTGTACCTCATAGTGCATATACCAGTAAATACATGGATGTCTTTTGTATCTTAACTATTCTGGTTTTCAGGAGTAGAATTACCTATTTTATCAGTTCATACCCAAAACAGACATGTCAGAAATAATTGGGACACCTTCATTTTGCAAAAGATTAATGTGTGTGCATTTTCTGTATCCATCTGAGCAGGTCTTGGAAATGCTCTTCAGTTCAGTACAGTTCACAAGGATTTATTGGGATTCTATTATATGCCAGAGAGTGAGCCAGGTCTTGGCAATACAAAGATGACTGGGATATAAATATGTGAGAATAGTGCCAGATATTGCAATATTAAGGGTTAATAAGATTGAAGCACATCTGTGAAAACCTCTACACCAAATAACACATTCCAAAACCAATGAATTAATTCCCTAGGTATTTATGAAGACCTACCATAAGCCAGACATTGTGTAAAACACTATCTCCAAAAAGATACAACAGTAAATAAGACAGGCACATTTCTTGGCCTCTTGAAATAAAGCACTTAAATGACACACATTTGGCATTAAACGTCGGGCCCTTTGTAATTATCTCTAATTTGCTTTACTTATTGTTGTTGGGTTGAACTTTGAGGCAGGAATCTGATTATGTCAGTTTTCTTGCTTAAAAATCTTGAGTGACATTCTCCTTACCTAACAAGGAAAGACCAGATTCCTTAGTCTGGGTTTACATTCTGACCTTAGATTAATTTTCCAGTTTCTTCTCCTCCTCACGTGTCATGGACTGAAGCCAAACAAGAGTGCTTGCTGATCGCCAAACAGGTCGTATACTTTCAGGCTTGTCTTCGCTCACACTTTTCCTTTTACCTGGAAGCACCTGTCCCTCCTCCCTGAACACACATCTGCCACACTTTTCCTTTTGTCAGATGCCTACTCACTCACATATTGCCTGTCTGCACTAGATCTCCTTACAAACTTAGGACTACCCTTTGGAGCACTTGGTGCAGGTAGAATTGTACCCAACACACTGTCAAGGAATCTGAAACTCAGATCTGTGCAGTGCTTATTTCAAAATAATTTAAGGGCTGGGATTGGGATGATTTTATAATTCTCATCTCTGCCCATTTTATACCCATTTTAATTTTTTCACACAAAACAATGACAAAATTACTTTTCTACCTGTAGAATTGTGGTCATCTCAGAAGTAGAATCAAAGCAGTTGCTTCTGTGCTAGACTGAATAAGTATTGACTGAATAAAATAGGACTCCACTACATAGTTCTTTCCAAATTAACTAAGCGCATGGGTAATTGTAGTATTTCTAGGCTCTTTTTGGTTATAGTCCATGAGGCCTGAGGGCTCCCAGATGTGACTGTGGTTTCCATCATTGTTGCTGCCCTGTTTTGCCTGCCTTGACCCGAGGGATGTCATCTGTCATTGTCTCAACTTCTGCCACTGCTCAGAAGTTCTCAAAACTGGGAAATAGTCTTCTTTTGGGTAGGAGATTTTGAGCCCATAAAAGGTAACCTGAGGGCCAGGCATGGTGGCTCATGCCTGTAATCTCAGTGATTAGGGAAGCAGAGGCAGGAGGATCACAGGTTCAAGTCCAGAGGCGGCCTGTGTAAATTAGTAAGACACTGTCTCAAGAAAAAATGTAAAGATGGTCCTGAGGTGCAGCTCAGTGGTAGAGTACTTGCAAAATATGTGTGAAGCCCTGGGTTCAACCTCCAAATACTGCATAAAAAAGTTAAGAAGAAAAGAAAAGAAAAAGAAAAAAGAGTAACCTGAACTCAAAGTCATCACTGCCTAGCAGTGACTGACTTACGGTGATATTGTCCTACTATGGGATAAGTTTCCTATATTTAGGTGGGAATTTTTGTCCAGATTAGGGCTACTCTTTGTTATCCTTGGTGATTTCATCTTGAAGATTATAATCCAACAATCATCTTCATTTAGCTTTCTAAGTAGCTTTATGAGTCTGATACATGTAGGTTTTAATTTGAATTTATTCAACCAGTATTTATTGAGCATCTATTAAGCATCAGACACTGGGAGTGTTCCATGATATCCCCCACAGTGCTGTGTTGTAGATGAGGGAAATTAGGAACTAAGAGTCAAATAACTTGCTCAAGGTAATAACCAAACTATAAGTGAAAATTCAGGTCTGTCTGATCCCAGAGCTCAAGTTCTTTGTCTTGATTCATGCTGCTTCCCAGGATAGATGTCACTAGGGTCTAGAGCCCCTCAATACTTTAGAGGATTCAATAGGCAAGAATGACATTACCCTAAATATGCACTTAATAGTTCACTGGGAGACTTTTTGTTGTTGCCACAGTGCCACTATATATATATATATATATATATATATATATATATATATATATATATACTGTAAGATTTGTAAGACCTTGCAAATGCCAATAAAAGTCAGCTCTCTGTGCATATTGAAATCCTGCTCTCTCTTTTCACTACAAATGTAGAGGAAGGAAACAGTATTTTTTACAACTTAATTTTCTAAGTGACTTAGACATCCTTGGGGGCTTCTTATTTTCCCTATTTTCTTGAGCCCTCCAAGGACTAACATGTTAAAAATTACAATTATTCTTTCCAGATGTTGGAGGTTTTGATTGCAAGTAGAATAGGAGCAGCTAAGTAGTGGTAGAGTTGGCGTTGTCTAGTGGAAAATATTCAGACACCACCAAGAAGACCTGCCAAGTCTCTTGTGATGTTTTATTTCTATTGATATGTGTTTGGCTCAGTCAGCTCTGCTTGAGGTTGTGAGGTTGATTAGAACTCTGGGGGATGTTCTTTCCATTTCACTATGATTCCTGAGTAGTGACCAGATTAATGATAGACTCAATTCTGTATTTAAGTAATGGATTGAACAAAATGTATACCACCTGTGAGTATATAAAGTATCCTAAGAAATTGGAGTAGGCTGGGATTTAGCTCAGTTGGTAGAGTGCCTCTCTGCAATTACTAAGGTCCTGAGTTCGATTCCCACCACCACAAAAATGGAAGAAGGATGTGGCAATCCATTCCTGAGGCAATCCTAAAACAGTCAGCCATTGAAAACCCTACAAGGGTTGCTATGAGTTGGACATGACTCAATGGCACCTAACAACAACAACAAGAAATTGGAAGGAAATTCCAAATGTTTAAATAAATAGTTGTCTCTTAAAGACCACTATGTGATTTAAGAAGATCGTGGTTTCAGTATTAAATCATATTAATTTTCTAAATTTCATCTGTTAACTCTTACACAGACTGTCCTTTCCCCAATTTGTGTTATTGGCATCTTGTTGTATATCAGTTGACTATAAATGTGTGGATTTATTTCTGGATTCTTTATTTTGTTCCAGTGATCTCTGGGTCTGTTTTTATGCAAGTATCATGCTGTTTTATTTATTGTAGGTTTTTAGGACATTTTGAGGTCAAAGAGTGTGAAAGTGATTATAGTATTATAGTTAACAATAATGTACTATATGTTTCAAAATAGCAAAAGAGAGGATTTGAATGTTCTAACCATAAAAAGGTAAATGTTTGAAATTATTGATGTTCTAATTATCCTGATTCGATCAATGTACAATCTATACATGTACCAAAACAACATATTGTATCCTAAAATATGTACAATTACAACTTAATTTTTCTAAGTGACTTAGACCTCATTGATGTTTCTTATTATGTTTCCAATAAAAAGTTTCCCCTTCTGAATTACCTTGCTAGTGTAGAAGTTGACACGTATTAGTAAAGCAAGTGGCAATTTTAACTGTAACTATATTCCAATTTAAAAAAAAATTATGCAACACTGGGGAATTTAACCCAAGGCCTCACACAAGGTAGACAGGTGGTCTACCACTGAGGGACATCTCCAGCTCCTGGTCATTTGTTGAGTTCTTACTCTGTAGTAAGTGTTATATAAACATTATGCTATTTAATCTTTAAAATGATTTCAAGGGATGGTTTATGTGATTCTAAACAATTAGCTTATCTGAAATAAAAATATACAAATAATCTTGTTACATAGTCATAGCTAGTGGATTTTTATAAAAATAAATTTGATATTGTTTCTGTAATTTCCTTCTCTTCCTGGTTATAGTTGGTGTAAAGAAAAGCTATTGATTTTTGTGTGTTGATTTTACATCCTGCCACTTTGCTGAAAGAGTTGATTAGATCTAAAAGTTTTCTGGATGAGGTTTTGGGGTCTTTTAGCTACAGAATCATATCATCTGCAAATAAGGATAATTTGACCTCTTCATTGCCAATCTGTATCCCTTTGATTTCTTTCTCTTGTCTGATTGCCCTGGCAAGGGCTTCAATTGCTATGTTAAATAGAATAGGAGAGAGAGGACATTCTTGCTTTGTTCCAGATCTAAGAAGAAATGGTTTCAGTTTTTCTCCATTTAATACAATGTTGGCTGAAGGTTTGTCATAGGTGACTTTTATGATGTTAAGGTATTTGCCTGTTATACCTATCTTCTCCATGGTTTTTATCATGAAAAAGTATTGCACTTTGTCAAAGGCCTTTTCAGCACTAATTGAGATGACCATGTGGTTTTTGTTTGCCAGTTTCTTGATATGTTGGATTACATTAATTGATTTCCATATGTTGAACCAGCCTTGCATCTATGGAATAAATCCCACCTGGTCATGGTGAATGATCTTTCTAATATGTTGCTGGGTTTGGTTTGCCAGGATTTTGTTAAGGATTTTTGCATCTATGTTCATAAGGGAGATGGGTCTATAATTCTCTATCTCAGATGAATCTTTTCCTGGTTTAGGTATCAGGGTGATGGTAACTTTGTAGAATGAATTTGGGAGTGATCCCTTGTTTTCTACATTTTGGAATAATTTGAGGAAGACAGGTATTATATCTTCTTTGAAATTTTGGTAAAATTCTGCTGTGAACCCATCAGGACTTGTACTCTTTGTTTGGAGACTTTTTATTACCTTTCAGAATAGCCCACCAGAAAATTAAGTACCTTGGAGTCAATCTAACTAAAGACCCCTCAGATTTCTACAAGGAAACTTTCAAAACATTAAAGAAAGAAATAGCAGAGGACACTAAAAAATGGAAGGACCTTCCGTGCTCCTGGATAGGGAGGATCAATATAGTAAAAATGGCTATCCTACCAAAAGCAATTTATAGATTTAATGCAATCCCCAATAAAATGCCATTGACTGACTTTACAGAAATAGAAAAAGCAATACAAAAATTCATAGGGAATCACAAAAGACCACGTATAGCCAAAACACTCTTAAACTGCAAAACTAGGGCAGGTGGAACCACAATCCCTGACTTTAAGCTATAGTATAGGGCAGTGGTAGCAAAAACAGTTTGGTATTGGCACAAAAATAGGCCTGAAGACATGTGGGACAGAATAGCAGATCCAGAAAATCCTCAACACATCTATATCCACCTAATTTTCAACAAAAGAACAAAGCAAGTAAACTGGAAAAAGGATAGCCTTTTCAATAAATGGTGCTGGGAAACATGGACATCTGCTTGCAGAAAAATGAAAAACAACTGACATCTCTCAATATGCATGAGAGTTAACTCAAAATGGATAAAAGACCTCAACATAAAACCAAAAACTTTAAAACTAATAGAAGACAAGATAGGTAATACACTCCAACATATAGGCATAGGAAAGTATTTCCTTACTAGGACTCCAATTGCTCAAGAAATTGCAACAAGAATAGATAAATAGGATTATATGAAATTAAAAAGCTTCTGCACAGCAAAGGAAACAATTAACAGAGTCAAGGAAACCCCCACTGAATGGGAAAAAGTCTTCACATTTTATACATCAGACAAAGGTCTAATTACCAGAATTTACAAAGAACTCAAGAAAAAATCTCCCTCCCAAAAAACAAATAACCCAATACACAAATGGGCAAAGGAACTGAATAGACAGTTCTCAAATGAAGAGGTCTGTAAAGCCATGAAACACATGAAAAAATGTTCAATATCCCTAGCCATTAGGGAAATGCAAATCAAAACAACTCTGAGATTCCACCTTACACCAGTAAGAATGGCCAAGATCAATAAAACAAATAACAACAAATGCTGATGAGGTTGTGGAGAAAAGGGAACCCTCTTACATTGCTGGTGGAGCTGTAAATTGGTCCAACCACTGTGGAAATCAATATGGAGGTATCTTAAAAAACTAAAAATGGATCTACCATATGAACCAGCTGTAACACTATTGGGAATTTACCCAAAGGGAGATGTGTCATCATACCACAGAGACACCTGCATCTCCATGTTCAATGCAGCACTTTTCACAGTAACAAGGATATGGAATCAACCAAAGTGCCCATCAACAGAAGAATGGATAAAAATACTATGGTACATATACACCATGGAATACTATTCAGCAATCAAAAAAATGAAATAATGCCATTTGCAGCAAAATGGGTGGAATGGCAGAAAATTATTTTAAGCGAATGAACACAAGCTCAGAAAGAGAAACAACACATGTTCTCACTCATATGTGGGAGCTGAATCAAAATTAGAAGAAGGAAAAAATCCTATGCAGAGGTTGGAACATAATTAAAAAAATAAAAAGCTAAAGTGGACTTAGCAGAGAAGGGACAGTATGGGGAACACAATAGAAGTAGGGAAAGATCTAGCAAAAGGAGGAAATCCTTGGAGAGAAAATGTGGGAGAAGAGGAACAAGGAGGAATGAGGAATGGGGGAGGGGGTGACCTCAAGGTGAACAGCCCAACTTTAATAGTCCTGGAAATAATTATAATAACACCAATAATACCAAAGAATGGTATTATTATAGATGGACTAGAAAATTCATGTAATAGTACTGACAATGTAAAAAGAAAGTTCACTACAGAAAAAGTTTCTATCTTAATCAGAATTGGAACCCAAGGATATATAGAAAAATATTACCATAAAAAGATAAGCAAGTGGAAGAGAATCTTTGGTGGTGGTGGGGGCTGGGATGGGAGGAGGAAGCACACAAGAGGGTAAGGGAGAACTTATCTGTAAAATGTACAACAAAATGCATATATGGAAATGTCACTATGAAAAGCATGTCAGAATGAGTCACATTATAGTGTACATTAAAAATTTCCAATAAAAAATAAATTTGACTAATTCAACACTTCTCACAGGTTTTAGGTATCATGGTTATAGCCAAGTAAGAAAAACTCTGGGGAAAATATAGTTGTAAATAAAATCTCAATGTTCTATTTATTCATTTTAGAGATAAGTGTACCTTTTAAAAAGATAAATCTTAGGACCTACATAGCAAGTTTCCTAGTAGTAATGTGAGCAACAGGAGTTGAGTGATGTTAGTAATTCCAAACTTTGTGAAGAAGGTGAAGAAGCTAGAGGTGGCTTTCACCAGCTCATTGTCAAACACAATTGCTTAAAGTAGGCATTAATATTATAGGTAGTTAATATTAATTGGATTTTTTTAGTAAATTAGTATTTAAGATAAAAAAAAACACTTTGAATCTCCTTTAAATGACTTTCCCAAGGATAATTTTAAGTCTTTCAAAACCTTAAGTGCTTGAAGCTTAAAATAGCTTTTAAAACTACTCTGCAGCTTTCCAAATGAACAGTTGATTTTATCATGGTTTTAATTTTTAAAATATTTTTAAATGTGAGGAAATATACTCATAAACAAATCTTATATTTAAATTTTTATATAAGTATGTGGAGTGCTATAATTTATAAGACTAGCAACATCATAAGTAGCCAAAGAAAGAAAGAAAAAATACCAACAATAAAATTTGCAACATTCCAATATGCTTAAATTCTGAATATAATAATTTTGATGTTTTTTGTTTGTGTTTTCTGGACTGTATACAGAGTAAAATATAAAGACAATGAAAACATCTAATAATATACAGTGTTTATAATGTTCTCAGCCCTGCAAGTTGCTTTGGTTACACCATACTTCTTAATCTTCACAACTTTGTCAGGTAAAGTATTGCTGCCCTTCCCCTTTTACAGATGAGAAAACAGACCTGAGGAACAAAAGATTTGGCCAGGATGGCAAAGCCAGCAAGTGGGAGAAACAGGATGAGAAGATACATTGTTGTGTCTCCATGTCTCCTAGTTATGTCTGTCAGTTGTGCCACAAACAACGTTTGTGGGCAGAGAGCTGCAGGCCTTTGTTCACACAGTGTGCAGAGATCAAGCCCTTGATCAATATATTGAACCCATCTAGCAAAATAGTAGCTTGTTTTCCTTAAAACACCCCAAATTATTTGTTCTGGCCAAAGAAATATCGATATATCTTCTCAAGAGAATCAGATGAAGAAATGTTCAGGTTAGAAGAACAATAACAATAAAAACAGACATGTTAAAAAAACCCTTCAATTTGAAATTGAAATGAATTTAAATTAATAAGTACAGGAGTTAAACTGTACACTGAGAGACCTCATTGCCTGTGAAGTTTGTTTCCTGATTTAACATTATTGCTTAGTCTTAGGAGTTCTCAAAAAATGCAACTGTTTGGTTATTCTCTTTTTGTGTGACTAGACCAAACTATAGAACAGACATAATTTGGTGCCCATAATGTTGTTGTTAGGTGCTGTCAAGTCAGGTCTGACTCATAGCCACCCTATGTATAACAGAAAAAACACTCCCCAATTCTGTGCTAGGCACATGATCTTTTTTATGTTTAAGCCCATTGTTGTAGACACTGTCTCAATCCATCTAGTTGAGGGTCTTCCTTTTTTTCATTGACCTGATACTTTTCCAAACACGATGTCTTTCTCCGGGGACTGATCTTTCCTACAACATGTCCAAAACATGTAAGACAGTCTAGTCATCCTTGCTTCCAAGGAGCACTCTGGTTGCACTTCTTCTAAGACAGATCTATTGGTTCTTTTGGCAGTCCATGTTATATTCAATATTCATCTCCAGTGCTATAATTCAAAAACATCAATTCTTCTCCTGTCTCCCTTATCCACTGTCCAGGTTTCACAAGCATATGATGTGACTGAAAATATTATGGCATGAGTCAGGTGCACCTTTGTCTTCAATGTGACACCTTTGCTTTTCAAAACTTTAAAGAGATCTTTTGTGACAGCTTTTCCCAAAGCAATGCATTTTTGATTTCTTGACTGCTGCTTCTATGGGTGTTAATTGTTGAACCAAGTAAAGTAAAATATTGGATGGCCTTAATCTTTTCTCCATTTATCATGAATTTGCTTACTGACCCAGTTTTAAGTATTTTTGTTTTCTTGATATTGAGCTGCAATCCATTCTGAAGACTATGTTCTTTGATCTTCATCAGTTAGTGTTTCAAATCCTCTTCAGTTTAGGCAAGGAAAGCTGTGTCATCTGTGTAACTCCAATCTTGTTGCCAAATTCTTCTTCATAAAGTTCGACTTCTCAGATTATTTGCTCATCATAGAGATTGAAAAGTTACAGTGGAAGGACACAGCTCTGGCTCACACCTTTCCTGACTGTAGACCAAGCAGCGTCTCCCTTTATCAATGTGGGGTACATTCTGAGACTTCCAGTGGATGCCTGGATCAGTATTGAACCCTAAGTACACTTTTCCTTCAATATCCTTTGGAGGATTGGTTCCAGGATCTTTATGGATACCAATATCCATGGATGCTCAAGTCCTTTGTATAAAATGATATAGTATTTACATATAACCTATATGCATTTTTCTGTATACCTTAAATCATTGCTACCTTACTTATAACACCTAATATAATATAAATGCTGTATAAATTGTTATTATACTATGTTGTTTAGGTGATAATAACAAGAAAAAGTGTATGTTCAGTACAAACACAATTAAAATATTTTTTAATCTGTGGTAGGTTGAATCTGTGGCTGTGGAAATCATTGCTATGAAAGGCCAACTGTACAGATTCTATGGTTGATCTGATAACTGAGATGTCTATTATTTGCCTAATGGGAAGGTATGGTAACTCGTGTAGATTTGCTGAACAGGATGATTCATGGAGCAGAATGGTGTGAGATTTCATCATGCTACTTAGAACAATGCACAATTTATAACTTACAAATTCTTTATTTCTGGAATTTTCCTTTTAATATTTTTGAACTGTGTGTGACTGCAGGTAACTAAGATTCTGGAAGATGAAACTGTGGACAAGACCACCAAGATCTGTATCACTAAATATGGGATTAGAATTTATTCCCAGCAAAATTTGAGTGTTCATCACTCACACACACAGGTGAAAACACACTGGCCCTGAAGAATGTTTGAAGCATTGAACTAAAATTAATAGGTGGATAATGAGGATACTACAGTGACAGAGACATTAATTTCTCTCTCTTCTGAAGAGGCTTAAGAATAGCTGGTAGAAGGAACTGGGGCATGTATCCAAATGTTTTCATGAATTGCTGACTCTTTCCCATACTGTAGCAATATTCTGGGTAGATTTAGAATGTTAAAACTTTTCTAAAACTCTCAGAGCATTCAACCAGATTCATTTGCTTTAGCACCTGTGCAAATATTTGGCATAGTTTGCTTTGAATATAACTTTTGAGCCTTGGTGGATTGGTTGTGAGTGTGGTTATGTTCACCAGTAAATACTGGCAGTGTCCGAAAAATGTGTAGACACTATAAGAGATGTTACCTATGTATTACATCTGATGTTGAATTACAGTAGCAATGTGTAGTATGATGTTCACTCAAAAGATGGTGTTAATTGCCGGGCGAGGTGGCGCACGCCTGTAATCCCAGCAGCTTGGGAGGCGGAGGCGGGAGGATCGCAAGTTCGAGACCAGAGGCAGTCTGTGTAATTTAGCGAGACCTTGTCTCAAACCAGCACTTGCAGAGCACGCAAGCGTGAAGCCCTGGGTCCAACAACCCAGGACCACAAAAAAAAAAAAAAAAAAAAAAAAAAAAAAAAAAAAGATGGTGTTAATCAAATGAACAAGCATAAAATGCATTCTTAAAACAGCAAAATGAGGAGTTTGTGTCCCAAGATACATATATGGTTTTTCCTCTGTATACATCTTCACATCAGGATACATGTTGCCAATATGCTGTGGATACCCTGGAGCATTGTGTAAGTGCACAAGAACCTTGAATGGGTAGTTATTTTATCTATAATATTTTCTTGCCTGTGCCGCAAAACAGTTCAAAAAGCAGTCTTCAAACAATGTTGCTATCATTTAGGCTTTTTGTTATTGTGATAATATTGAAGTAGACATTTGCTCGCATTCTTGAATGCTATAGTGTTCATTTGAGTGGTAGATTAGGAAAGGCTTTAATTTGTACCTGAAACATTGCTACCCCTAAGTGTTACATGGTGTCCAAATGCCTTGAATCCTGGCACTGTCTTGGACTCTTGATGAATGTATATATGCTTTGGCATAAGCTTTAAGAACAAATTTAGCTGATTGTGGTGGTACATGCCTATAATCCCAGTGTCTTGGGAGGTAGAGGCAAGAGGATTGCAAGTTCAAGGCCAGAGGCAGCCTGCATAAATGATTGAGATCCTGTCTCAAGAATAGAAAATATAAAAGGGGCTGGGTGTGCAGCTCAGTGGTAAAGCACTTGCAAAATATGGGCAAGGCCCTAGGTCCAGCCCCTCTAATACCACACACACACACACACACACACACACACACACACACACGAACAAGCTAATTTCATTGACATTAAATATTTATATTTATTCTGGAAAATATTTCTTATCTACAATTATCCTATGCAGCTCTTCTTTAAAACTTGGTCACCTTCAGCAATGGCACTTGCTACTCACCACTAATATTCTTCACATTATAAAGATTTTGAAACCTTTTGAAGTGTTGGAATCACCCATGACTTTCTATAAACATTTACATATACATAGGGTCATCAGTATACTATTCTAGGCTATCCAAAAGACTTCTTGCCTTAGCCTGATTGATCAACAAGCTAAGAAGTGTGGACTTTTGTATCTGGTCTTCCAGCTACATGACAAATGTTTTCATATTATCATGTCTCAGCTCTTTTCTTCCTGATGGCATTGTTATTTACTGATGTTGACAATTTCACTGAGGGACTGAATTAGGGTGTATCCTGTAAGATGGTCAAGATCAATGATTACAAAAATCCTAACTTGTGAGAGGGCCATTACTGGTTTGTCATTTTCATGCAAGACACTTATTTTGAGTTTTATTTCAAGAGTAATTGTCTTCTTTCTTATCAGAAGCAAGAGATATAGGTGCATGTTTTGTAGACATGATGGGATGTGAAAACACAAAACACAATATCTAAAAAATGCTAGCAACACAGTTTACTATAGAATATTGGTTGTTCACCATTGTGATCATGTGGCCAACTGGGAGCTATGGTTGCTGCCACTACTGAGCATTAAAAAAGAGTATTGCCATATTGCACACCTGGAATCCCAGAGATGTGGGCGGCTGAGGCAAGAGAATCATGAATTCGAGGCTAGAGGCAGCCTAGGCAGCTTAGTGACACCCTGTCTCAAAATGAAAAACAAAGAAGGGGCTGAGTATGTGGTTTAGTAGTAGAGCACTTGCCTAACGTGTAATGCCCTGGGTTCAACAATCTAGTACCAGGGGATAAAAGAAGATAGTGTTGTACTACATATTGATAGCTCAGGAAAAGATCAAAATTCAAAATTTAAAGTATAATACTTACTGAATGCTTATAGCTTCCACACAGTTGTAAATGCTGAAAAATTGCAAGTTGAATCATTGGAAGTGGGGAGGACCATCTGTACATTTAATTAGCTAAACCCAATTTTCTAATCTTGTGTCTGTACCTTTATTTTTAAAATAATGTGAGTAGAATCAATAAGTTTATGTTTTCTGTAGTAGTATTAAACAAAGCCAATCCAGAAAGAATAACCAAAAGAATGTATTCTAATAAGTATCCTGTCAAAAATGGCACCTATGTTTATTTGGCCATCTGATCCTCACATAGAACTAAATGGATTTACAGACTTTCCAAAATAAGCACAAACCAAAAAATAAAACCACCCCCAGGCTTAGGAAAAACATGAGACTTTTAGACTAATAGGTAATTGTTTTGGAAATCGATGTTTCTAAAATGGGGGGAGGGTGGGATGAAAATGCCATCTCAACCACAGCTAATTAAAAACAGTTGGTGAGTGAGCTGATTTTGGCAAAAAGAAATGAGTTGCAACACTTGAGATGACTAGTGTAAAACTCACATGTCATTTTGTGGGCCTTTTACTTAAACCAGGCAACTGCATGAAGGGTGTAGTATCTGTAAGGTTATTCTCTTTGAGACAAGCAGGTAATCATTCTTTTAAGGTAAAGGTGTTCTTTGAAAAACACACAAAAACCATCCACTCAACAAACAAAAATCTGGCACTCAAAAGACAGCAGATTACTTTATCTCTAAGCCCTATTGTTTTCCCCCAAGGAGTGGCTAACCCAATTAGGTATAATTATTTGCTTTCTTTTTCTTTCTTTCCTGTCTTTCTTTCTTTCTTTCTTTCTTTCTTTCTTTCTTTCTTTCTTTCTTTCTTTCTTTCTTTTTTTTTTAAACAATTTAGTCAATTTCACTGAAAAGTGAAGATACTACTGACAGAGAGGGGAAGGTACAGGCTAGTGGAGGAACAGAGAGTTAAACTTTTCTGAAGAGCATTTTTGTTAATGCTACCAAAGTCCTTAATGTATGCACATCTTTTGTCACAGAGATTTCACTTTTAGAGAATTACCCAAAGGAAATAATCAGTGGTACAGATAAAAATTGTCAACTACTGGGGTGCTAAAAATGAATACACATTTTAAGCAATATTATTTATATATTCCTTTTTGAGGTTGAATTGAATTACTGTTTCAATATGTAGTATGACTTTTGCTCAAAAGATGGCACTAATCAAATGAATGCTAGTGCCACCATGGGGCAAGTATGGAAAAAGAGAAAATTTTCATGCCAAGACATGTATGATTTTTTTAGCACCCTTTATGTATATCAACTAACAAGGAAATAGTTTTTTAAAAAGATATATTTATACAGAAAATTTTATAGCCAGATTCTGAAAAAGATACATTTATAAAGGAAGCACTTTACAAGTAGGTTCTGAAAAAATTTTCTTAACATAATAAATAATATTTTGATTTGTTCCTAACATGGAAAAAAGCAGACCAAAGAAAAGATATAGAATAGACATCCCTTAAGTAAAAACAAAATGAATAGATCTTCTAAAGAGGGAGTTGATGGGCTACAACGTACAATAGGGAAAAAAGAGTTAACAATGAAAATGACAAATTGCCTTTCCGTGTGAGTGTAATAACCTCCCTGCTGGACTTGGGAGCCTGAACTGGAATGGTAGAATTTTCTGAATTGACTTAAAGTTTTGAATATATCTGTGTAGTTATTGGATATACATTCTTATTTGGACTGGCTCCAATTTAGATAATCTTTGAGAATTATACTTTGTATCAGATAATAGAGTAAATTTGGAATATTAAACCAAGATTTTCTCTTATTTTGTTTTTTACATTGGTGATTTTGCACTGTATAAATAATTTCACCAGTGCTGTCCATTATATGCCACTCAAGGTTACTCATTTAGTGTTTCTGGTTATCAATTTGTCAATAACTTTCTTCTGCCTACCTGCTGCCTATTAAATGGCCTATCCTTAAAACTATATGGGTCACAAGCTGTTTATCTTGTACTGAAATTGATCTCTGAGATGCCAATTTCAGTTTTAAGACTAGCTTGACTGTGGAATGATGATAGCATGAAGGGTTTCTCATGCCAGTAGGTGAATAAAAACACTCTCTTCTCATGGATTTTGCTGTCAAAGCTGTAGTGGGAATTTGCTGTGCTCTTACAAGACCAACTGCCATTTTTTTTTTTTTTTGCTCCAGTGCCTACTCTCTGTGGTCCACTGGAGAAGGATCAGTCATATAGCATAATAAGAAATGGCCATGCAAGGAACAATAAAGCAAATTTTGTTTTATAAACCATCATAGAAAACTTGTGAGGTAGCTTGTAGGCACTGTTGATTTATTCTGAGAAACCTGCTTTTATCTTTTCAAGGTGCATTGGAGCTTCTCCTAATTCAGTGTGTTTATATCATTAAAACAACATAGCAATTTTGCCTCAAAGGAAATGTTGTTTGTTGTTGTTGTTAGGTGCCGTAGAGTCGGCATCCGACTCATAGCGACTCTCATAGGGTTTTCAATGGCTGTTTCGGGATTGTCTTGGGAGTGGATTGCCAGGTCCTTCTCCCATTTTTGCGGTGCTGGGAATTGAACTCGGGACCTCAGAGACTGCAGCGCAGCGCTCTACCAACTGAGCTAAATCCCAGCCTTCAAAGGAAATAAGAATAGCTTATTCTGAACAACTCTGAGTGACCAAAACCTGGGGACAGGGATTCAAGTTACCCTGAATTAAATGCTCTGAAGTAGAAGAAGCAAAATGAACTTTTACAGTCAAAGAAGGAAGAGTGTAAAAAATTACTGTAATACGTTCAACTGGTGGGACCATAGGGAGGGGGGCTGTAGCAAAGAGGTGAAATCTTTTCTATATGTTTCAGATATTATAGCGGACTTAGCTTTAAAGTTGGTGAGGCTAGTGGTCTACTAAGATTAATAATACATTCCATGAGGTTTACCAAATTGTCATGAGAATGTTAGGTCAGACACAAAGGTTAAAAGTAAATGGCTGTTTTTCGAAAGGGCCTAAAGTAGTCCAAGATAATATTGGCTTTCTACCTGAAACATTCCTTCTCTCCACAATCACAATGGTGTACTAGTCCAAGGTCAAACACCCTGCAGGATCTTGAATAGAGATGAGGCTTCCTTAGAGAACTTCAGCTTTAAAGTTCTCTCTGTTGTCAAATCACCACACTCTGTATATGCAGAGGCCAAACATACTGTCCCCTGGAGCTAGGAAGGCTCATTTCAAGGATCTGATAAAAATGGGGCTAAGTAGGCAGGGAGGTAGTCTTCAGGAGGGGGAAGCAGTTGCTAAACCTTTAAGGAAGAAGTCTCTTGATCACAGTAGTGCTATTAGTCAGTATGACCCAATTCCACATTTTTCCCTTTTTCCATCCTTTGCATCTCATGTAACATTAACAAGGGATAAATGGTAGGATATTATACCTAAAGTTACAATAAAAAATAACCCAGTATGGCCTACAGAAGAAAAAGTACTGGATGAGGGAAACAGGCATCCTAACCAGCCAAACATTTCTCTGCATGTACCATCATATGTTTTAATTAGATTGAAAATATGTCTTCCCCATGTATGTACAATGATGTTTACTTTATGAAATATTTTACTTGATGCTTGGAGTATTTGAAATAATTCATTATCATCAAATTCTGATTTCTCTTCTGGCCAATTTGACTTCATGGCAATTACTGCAAGTGGAGTGGCTAGTCCTAAGAAAGATTAGTCCTCAATGTCCAAATTATTGTAACTTTTACTCATTGCTAATAATTCGATTTAGCCGATTATTTTTGTATTATGCCAGATTCCAGTTGGGAGAAAAAATGGATGTTGTTGTTGTTGTTGTTAGGTGCCATTGAGTCAGGTCCGAATCATAGTGACCCTCATAGGGTTTTCAATGGCTGATTTTTTTGGGATTGCCTTGGGAGTGGATTGCCAGGTACTTCTCCCATTTTTGTGGTGCTAGGAATTGAGCCAGGGACCTCAGAGACTACAGAGCAGCACTCTACCAACTGAGCCAAATCCTACCTCAAATAAATGGATAGCCACATTAAAGAAGTTAGAAAACAATGCAGCATCATTTTGGATTTCCTCCCAACAAAATTATTCCTTTCCAGTGTATCAGGTATTGTTCCTAATTGTTGTTAGGTGCCAACAAATTGGGTCCAACTCATAGCAACTCTACGTACAACAAAATAAAACACTATCCGACAATGTGTCATGCCTGGCACTATTGAAAATGCTTTGCTATTCATAGGGTTTTCAATAGCTGATTATTTCAGGAGTGGACTGTTGGGTCCTTCTCCCAACCTTACAGCACCTGGTATTCCCAGGAAGTCCCCTATCCAAGTATTAACCAGGCCCAATCCTGCTTAGCATCTGTGACTTGATGAGATTGGACACCAGGGTGGTAAGGCTGGTGACATTGTTCTTAATAGGGGTAGAGAAAGAGGTCAGATTTGTAAGAAATGAAGATTCTATAGATTTTGGTTGCATAAACCAATCTTATTTCTTAGTTCATAATCAGAAAGGGAATTGGACTCCAAAAGGTGTCATTCTGTAAAATTGCCTATCTATTTCCCATTGTCAGAGTAAGGGTATAGTTTAGTATTTTTCCATTGCCAGCTAACTGTACTATAGGATATTTTAAAGACTCATTTAGTTGAGGAATGTAGGCTCTTAAAATGCAGTATCTTAGGTTATAAGTCTCACCTATTATTTTCCATAGCGAAGCTTTCCACAAAATTTTCATAGATCCTTAACCCTAACCTCTGCACTGAGAGACATTGGCTATGGTCTCATACCTACTTAAGATTCCATCTGCATTAACATGGTTAATTGTCCTTGTTGAGTTAAAGTGCAGTCTTTCCCCCATCTTTAAGTTCAATAATAGTCCTGCATAGTTTGCCTAGAATTTTTATTTATTCTTGCAACACATTATTTTCTTTTAAAAGAGTTTCCCATGTGTTATGGTTTGTATCTTAAATGTCTCCCAAATGCCCGCATGCTAAATAAAGGCTTGGTCACTAATAAAGGCATATAACACTATTGGGAGGTAGTGGGACCTTTAGGAGTTCAGGCCTAGTGGATAGCAATGAAGTCACTGGAGTAGTGTCCATGAAGGGGGTATTAGGACTCTTCCTCCTTCTCTCTGTTTCTCTCTCTAGTTTCTGGCCAGCATAAAGTGAGCAGATTTGTGCCACCACACACTTCCCACCATGATTCTCTGCCTTGCCTAAGGCCTCCAAACAATGGAGCTATCCACCCATATACTGATGCTTCATGAGGCATGAGCAAAAGGAAACCTTTCCTCATTTTATGTTGCTCATCTCAAGTGTTCTATCCTTGATGTAAAGCTGCCTAACACACCATTTTTTTACCTTTTCCTGAAATAACTTTACCTCTACATGCCCTCCTTTTGAAACTGAATGTTTTCCTAAGATATTTTCCCCAATTTATCGCAAATTTAGGTTGTCCTAAGATTCTTAGTACTCTATCAGTGAGTTCTCTTTTGGTTGTGAGATTGGGCCAATTTTTTTTTTTTTTGTACTGGGGGTTGAACACAGAGCCTCATACTTGCATGCTCTGCAAGTGCTGGACCACTGAGCTGCACCCCAGCTCATTTTTTTTTAAATTTTTGAGACAGGGTCTCGCTAAGTTATGCAGACTGCCTCTGGTCTTGAACTTGTGATCCTCCTACCTCTACCTCCCAAGCTGCTGGGATTACAGGCATGTGCCACTGCACCCGAAGATTGGGCCAATTTTGAAAAGAAACACATGAATATTGCCATTGAAGATTCATTGCTTTTGTGCAATTTGGATACAAAGCACTACCCCAAATCTTTTGGTTACCCCATATGAGAGTCAATGGTGTATATGTGATTTAGAGGTTGGTGGAAGTCTGAGTATGCCCTAAGACTTCTTACAGTCTTCTAGGCCTGATGATAATATTTATATCATCTGGAATTTTGAGTCCACCAAGTTTTTCCTATAAATTGGAATTCATGTGAATGATAGGAATGATTAGTCCCCGTATTGTGGGGTATATAGCCACATTTACAGAGCAGATGATTGTCCTATGGTAGGAAACACAGGCAATTTCAATAAATTGACCAATGTGCCCAGAAATTTGGTATATCATCTTATCTCTGATATCAATACACAATAATTCATTTGGGTAGACCCAGGTAACATTCTTCATTTTTCTTAAGTAAGAAGTTCTGTTGTTTGGGCTATCAGTATTTTGGATCTGAGATAGAGATATCCCCCAAAGTGAGTTTCTTTTGGTAGATTTAAAATAGGACTTTGCCAGTTTAAAAGTTGGAATTTTTCTTTATCTAAATTGCACCAAATAGTGACAGAATTATTCTCTGAGGGTAATGTAAAAATTTAAACTTTTTGAATGTGAAGATTCAGTTTAAGTTGGGTAGTAGTTTTAGGGAAGCAAATAGTCATAACAAAACCATGACTAATAAGAGAACATAATATCATTATTATCATTTGTAGTCATGTTCAGCATTATATTCACCATTTAATAAAATATACCAAGGCAAATTCCAAATATCTGTCATTTAAATACAGCAAATCAAACTTTAATTTTGTACTAATGTACTTTTGCTATCTACTCTCTAGAAAAATCTATAATAATTTTCAACAACTTAATCATACATAAAATTTTCTATGAAATTCAAGTATTTTCAAAATGCTTTTATAACTTTCTCAAATATTTTACAGTTTGTCCAAACCCTTAGTTTTGTATATACTGGTATTCCCATTTTGGAACTATAGTCACTCTTAGGATAAAAATTTATCCTCCACAACATATCCTCATATTTCATTACTTCCCTTATAAAACATGTCTAATATTCCTCACATACAGAGTTGTTTCCCTTCCTATTTTCAGTTATAGTTACCAATTATTAGTAATTATGTAGACTAATAATTTTTTAGGAATATGTGCTTACATATAATACAATTTTTAAGGGTGGAAATGGATCCACATATATTTAGCACATTTCCCCTTTATATCATTGGGGGTAAGCTGGGAATTAGGGAATTGAGAAAGATTTTCAAGTGTGGGCCTTACTTTAAGAAACAGAAATTCTTAGGAAGCTTGTCACTGACTGCAGGATTAACTTAGTTGGTATTGTGGAGTCAAAAAAGACTGCAGAAGTTAAATCTTGCTATTTAAAAAAATTCCTAATTATCACACAAATGTGTTGCTCTGTTTAATCTCAGTACATCCCAATGTGTGGCAAATGCCAGAGGTGTGGTGGGCTTTAACACATACTTAAGTGCAGGTAAGTGACTGGTGGGGTCATATATGGCCCCATGATACCAATTACAGTTTGATGTCACTTTTCATATTTTATGATTGATCTTATGAAAATTGTTGATTTTATAATTTTATCATCTCTGCTTTATGAAACAAGAAGAACATTTTTTGTTAGGTTGTTGTTGTTGTTAGGTGCTGTCGAGTCGGTATCCGACTCATAGCGACCCTCTGTACAACAGGGGAAACACTATTGTCAGTGCTTCTCTGCTGTTCATAGGGTTTTCAATGGCAGATTGATTATTGGGAGGGGGTTGCCAGGTCCTTCTCCCAAGCCTACAGCTTCTGGTGTTCCCAGGCGGTCTCCCATCCAGGAACTAACCAGGCCCGATCCTGCTTAGCTTCCAAGATCTGACGGGATCGGATGCCACAGGGCTACAGCTGCAGGCTTTTGTTAGGTTACTTTTAGTTTAATTTTATTATGGCTTTTGAAACCTGAGAAAACCAATTAGAATTTTGTAAATGCCTTAAGAAAAATTTCTTATCATTTAATCATTACTGTTACACAAATAAATGTTACATTAATTACTCTTGAAAGGTGATTTAGTTTATATAACAACATATTTATACCTTAAAAACAAATATCTTAAGCAATAAAAGATTTTTTGTTTTGTAGTCATCCTACCAGTTAAGGGCTACAGATCTACAGGCAGCCACAACATGCAGTTGACTTTCTTCTCCTAAATGAGGCAGACATTCTGATTCCTGCTACCTGGTTCATTCTGATTCACATTCCTTGCTACCTCATCAGGTGCAAATGACCACTGTTTGATCTTCCACAAGTAATGCTAGATCAACATGGACAAACTAACATCTCTGCACTTGCATCCTGTTTGAAAAATTACACAGTATAGGGATATGATTTTCCTTTTCAGTGACAGTTCCCATGAATGTTGTGCCTGAGAGCCTGGCCCAAAAAGGCAGAGTGTGGTTTGTGTGCTGAAAGGCCCATGTCATCCTGAATCCACCTTAATCTTTAATGAAAACCACAACAAACTCAAGACTCAGGGTAAGTGGTTCTCTCCCAGTTAGCCTGACTTGCCCCTACAGGGTACACTTTTGCTGTGCTTTTCCCATATTAAAACAATTGCTTAAACTTTCCTGTGACTCCCTCTTATCCTTTACCTATGGAGGCTTTCTAACCTTAGTCATCTTACCTGAGAACTAAGAACGGAGGTGTTTTTCCAATTTGTAAATAACAAAATCATATAAAAATAAAGTGCTGAAGTATATAGACTTTGTTGTTTTTGTTAGGTGGCATTGAGTTGGGTTTGACTCATAGTAATCCTATGTACAACAAAACAAAACACTCCTTGGCACTGCGCCATGCCTGGCACTATGTCAGTGCTTTTCTGCTATTCATAGAATTTTCAATGACAGATTGCTTCATGAGTGGGCTGCCATGTACTTCTCTCATTTTTGTGGTGCTAGGGAATTGGAATCCAGGGCCTCAAAGAGCACAGAGCATCACTTTGCCGACTAAGTACACAAACATAAAGAAAAACACAGACAGAAAACAGTTTCAACCTTACAGAAAGTTTTTTTCTCCCTTTCTAGACCACTGATCTTCTAATTGACTTCTTTCACCCAAGATATCCTTAATCCTAAATTTACACTTCCAAAGATATGATACTTAAGTGAAACAAGGTAGAAAATTTGTCTCAATTACATAGAATTTAAGAGTACATACCAGTATTTGCTGAGATAAAGAACAGTGAAAACAAAAAATGTCAAAAAGTAAGGCTTGTGATGCTGATTTAGGTCAACATCTTTCTTTTATTTTCATTATTAGTAATTTTTTGTTAGAGTACAAATTAATGGGTTTTGTTGTGATATTTGCATATATGCATATCATTGTACATTGCTTATATCCTCCCCCCATTACCCTTTCATATCTGCTCTCCTCTTGCCTGTTGATTCCTTTTTCCCCACAAATAGTATCACCCCAGCTTTCATGTCATTCCTTCATATATATATATATGATCCCACACAAGTAAAATTTTGCTAAAGATCACTCAAAACCAACTGTTGCATTATATATTAACAGGGAACTGCCAGAAAATCAAGCCAGGTTTAGAAGTGGGCATGGAACCAGGGACATCATTGATAATGTTAGATGGATATTAGCTAAAATCAGAGAATACTGGAAGATGTCCCCTATGTTTTATCGATTATGCAAAAACATTTGACTGTGTGGATCACAACAAATTATGGATAACATTGAGAAGAATGAGAATACCAGAGCACATAATTATACTCATGAGGAATCTGTACATGGACCAGGAAGCAGTTGTTCAAACAGAACAAAGAAACACTGCCTGGTTTAAAGTCAAGAAAGGTGTGTGTGAGGGCTGTATCCTTTCAGTGTATGTCTTCAATTTCTATGCAGAGCAAATAATCCAAGAAGCTGGACTTTATGAAGAAGAACACAGCATCAGGATTGGAGGAAGACTCATTAACTGAGTTATGTGGATGACACAACTTTGCTGAAACCGAAAAGGATTTGAAGCATTTCTTGATGTATATCAAGGAACACAGCCTTCAGTATGGATTTTGCCTCAATATCAATGAAACAAAAGTCCTTACAATTGGGTCAGTAGGCAACTTCATGATAACTAGAGAAAAGATTGAGGTTGTCCAACATTTTGCAGTACTTGGTTCTACAATCAACACCCACAGAAGCAGCAGTCAAGAAATCAAAAGACTTATTGCATTGGGAGAAACTGTTACAAAAGACTTTAATGTGTTGAAAAGTAAAGATGTCATATTGAAGATGAAGCTGTGCCTGACTTTTTCAGTTGCATGACATACTTGTGAAAGCTGGACATTGAATAAGGGAGACAGAAGAAGAATTGATGCTTTTGAATTATGAAGATGAAGATGAATATTGAATATTGTATAGACTGCCAAAGAACCAACAAATTCATCTTAGAAGTGCAACCAGAGTGATTATTGGAAGCAAGGATGGCTAGACTGCATCTTATGTATTTTGAACATGTTGTCAGGAGGGATCAATCCCTGGAGAAGGACATCATGTTTGGGAGAGTGGCAGGTCAATGAAAAAAGAAGACTCTCAAATAGATGAGTTGACACAGTGGCTGCAATAATGGGCTTAAAGATAAAAAAAATTGTGTTCCTGGCACAGCATCAGGAAATGTTTCCTTCTGTTGTACATAGGGTTGCTATGAGTCACACCTGATTTGATGGCACCTGACAAAAACTATTTTAATTTTGTCTATAAGGGAATTAAATCTGGATTCTGCCTATGAGAGAGAACATGATATTTACTTTTCTTTATCTCTTATTTTCCCCTCCCTCTCTCTTTGGTTCCTTTTCACTATCCAAATTATCTCCCTTTCATGATATGTATATTAAAATATTTAATATATATTTAAATCTAGCATCCACATATGAAAGAAAATGCGATATTTTGTTTTTAATTCTGGTTTATTTCACTTAAAATTATGGTCTCTAATTCCATCCATTTTCCTGCTAGTGACATACTTGATTCTTTTTTGTGTGTGTGTGTGTGTGTGTGTGTGTGTGTGTGTGTGTGGTACTGAGGGTTGAACCCAGGGCCTCATGCTTGCATGCTTTGCAAGTTCTGTAACACTGAACTGCACCCACAGACCATATTTTTACTTTTTGAGACAGGGTTTCACTAAATTATGCAGACTGCCTCTGTCTCAAACTTGCGATCTTCCTGCCTCTGCCTCCCAAGTCATTGGGATTACAGGCGTGCACACATGGCCATAATTTCATTTTTTATAGCTAAGTAAAACTACTTTGTGTGTGTGTGTGTGTGTGTATGTGTGTGACATTTTCTTTGTCTATCTATCTGTTGATGAACATCCAAGTTGATTCCATGTCTTGGGTATTGTGAATAGTGCCACAATAAAAATGTATGAACAAATATCTCTATGATCAGTTGACTTAGATTTCCCCAGGTGTGTGCCTGTGAATGGTGTAGGTGGGTTATAGAGTAGTTCTATTTTTAGTTTTTTGATAAACCTTCATGATTTCCATAGTGGAAGCACTAACCTACACTCTTACCAGTAGTGTGTAAGAGTTCTTTTCTCTTCATGTTCTCACCAGCATTTCTTTCTTTTTTTTCTTTCTTTCTTTCTTTTTTTTTTTTTTTTTGTGGTTTTGGGGGTTGAACCTAGGGCCTTGTGCTTGCATGCTCTGCAAGTGCTGGATCACTGTGCTGCACCACCAGCACATTTTTTTTTTTTTTTTTACTTTTTGAGACAGGGTCTCGCAAAGTTACACAGACTGCCTCTGGTCTTGAACTTGTGATCCTCCTGCCTCTGCCTCCTGACCCACTGGGATTACAGGCATGTGCCACCACGCCCGGCTCTTATTTGTTTTCTTGATGATAGTCATACTGAATGGAATGAAGCAGAACCTAAATGTAGTTTTGATTTGGATTTTCCTGATATTTGAAAACAGACAGTTTGAGAACTGTCTGTTCAATTTATATGCCCATTTTTTGATTGGATAGTTTGCTTTTTGATGTTTAAGTTTTTGAATTCTTTATATACACTAGATATTAATTTCATGTCAAATGTGTATTTTGCAAGGATTTTGTCACATTGTGTAGGCTCTCTCTTCACTTGTTGATTGCCTTCTTTGCTGTGCAGAAATTTTTTAGTTTCATGCAATCCCATTCATTGATTCTTGCTGTTATGTCTTGAGCTGTTAGAATCCATTTCAGAAAGTCCTTTCCTATGACTATACCTTAAAATGCTTTCCCCTAGCACTTTCAAATTTTCAGGTCTTACATTAATGTCTTTGATCCATTTTGAATTGATTTTTGTGCAGGGTGAGAGAATGGGATCTAGTTTTAGTTTTCTGTATGTGGATATTTAGTTTTCCAAGCACCATTTGTTGACAAGGCTGTCTTTTCTCCAGTGAATAATTTTGGTACCTTTGTTGAAATCAGGTGGCTGTAGTTGTATGAGTTTATTTCCGGGTCTTCTATTCTATCCTATTGGTCTACATTTCTTTTTTGTGCTAGTACTATGATATTTTGTTACTATAGCTCTGCATTATAATTGTTTACTGTTGTTAGGTCTCTCAAGTCAACTCTGTCTCATAGTGACCCTATGTACAACAGAACAAAACACTCCCTGACACTGTGCCATGCCCATCACCATAACACTGATTCTTTGCTATTCATAGGGCTTTCAATGGCAGATTATTTTGAGATTGTTTCAGGTGTGCATTGCCAGATCCTTCTCCCCTTTTTTTTTAACAGTTCTGAAGATTGAACCAGTGCTTCAGAGAGCACAGAGAAGTGCCCTAACAACTGAGCTAAACCCCAGCTACCCAGCTCTAGCTCTATATTTTAATTAGAAATTGAACATTCTTATGCCTCCTGTGGTGCACTTTTTACTCAGGATTGTTTTGGTTATTCAGGGCTTTTTGTGCTTCTACATGAATTTTAGGATTTTTTTTCTATTTCTGTGAAGAATGTTATTGGAATTTTGATGGGGATTGCATTGAATCTGTAGTTTGCTTGCAGTAATATAGCCATTTCACAATATTCATTCTGCCAATCTATAAACATGGGAGGTCTTTCTATCTTCTAGTGTCTTCTTTAATTTTTTCTTCAGTGTCTTAAAGTTTTTTTTTAAATTGTTGAGATCTTTCACCTCCTTAGTTAGGTTTATTCTGAGGTATTTTATCCTTTTTGAAACTATTATGAATGGGATTATTTTCCTGATTTCTTGGCCTGGTACATAAAAAAAACCTATTGATTTTAATACAATTTTATTTTAGATCCTGATACTTTGCTGAAACTGTTTATCAGCTCTAAGAGTTTTCTGGTAGATATATGGGGTCTTTTAAGTATAGGATCATATCATTTACAAATATGGACAATTTGACTTGTTCATGGTCCCTTTTATTTATTTCTCTTTCCTTTTTGCTTGGGTTAAGAATTCAATCAGTATATTGAATAAGGGTGGATAGAGTAGACACTTATCTTGTTCCTAACTTTAGAGGAAATGCTTTTCATGCACAACATTTACTTATGATAGTCCTTTTATTTCTAGTTACTTTGTGGTTTTTATCATGAAGGAATGTGAAATTTGTCAAAGGCCTTTTCTCCATCTATTGAGATGATTATGTGATTTCAGACCCTGATACTATTTATTTGTTGTCTTATATTTATTCACTTACTCATGTTGAACCATCCTTGAGTTCTTGGAATGAAAACAATGTGATCATGGTGTATGATCTTTTCAATGTGTTGTTGAAGGGTGCTTGCCTCTTTGTTCATCAAGGAAATTGGTGTATAGTTTTCTTTTTGTTGTGTCCTCATCTGGTTTTTGTTTCAGGGAAATACTGGCTTCTTAGAATGAGTTTGGTAGTGTTCCTTCCCTTTCTGTTTTATGGAATAGTTTGAGAAGAATTGATGTGAATTCTGCTTTAAAGGCCTTGTAGAATTCAGCAGTAAATCCATCTAGACCTTTGCTTTTATTTATTGGGAGAATCTTTATTACTGCTTCAATCTCATTGCTCAGTATAGGTCTGTTTAAGTTGTTTATATTTTCCTGATTTAATTTTTGTAGGTCATATGTGTCTAGGAATTTATCTATTTCATCCAGATTTTCCAGGGTTTTTGAATATAAGTTTTCAAAATATTCCTTAATTATTTTTAGGATTTTAAGGGTATCCGAGTAATGTCTCCTTTTTAATTTGTAATTTTATTAATTTGTCTCTTTCTTTTGGTTAGTTTTAATAAGGGATTGTGAATCTTTTTTGTTTTTTCAAAGAAATTACTCTTTGTTTCATTGCTCCTTTGTGTTGTTCTTTTAGTCCCCATTAATTTCACTATGATCTTTATTGTTTCTTTCTCTCTGCTGATTTAGGGTTTGACTTGTTGTTTTTCTAAGACCTGGACGTGCATCACTAACCTATTTATTTGAGTCTTCTCTGATTTTTTACTTAAGCACTCATAGCTATAATCTTCCCTCTTAGAAACACCTTTGCTGTATACCAAATGTTGTGATAAGTTGTGTTTAATTTTTGTTTAATTCTAGGCATTTACAATTTTTCCTTTCTGATTTCCTCAATGACCTACTGATTATTTAAGAGTATATTGTTTCATCTCCATGCATTTGTGTAGTTTCTTCCATTGTCATCTTATAATATGCAAGAAAATATTTTGACACTTTTGTATTTGTTAAGATTTGCATTGTGGACTAAGATGTGATCTATTTCCAAGAAAGTTCTATGGCTTGCTGAGGAGAATTTGTATTCTATAGTTGTTAGATGGAATATTCTGTATATATCTGTTAAGTTTGATCTGTTAAGTTACACCATTTGATCTATGGTGTAGCATAACTCTGAAATTTCTTCACTGATTTTTTTGTGTGGATAATCTATCTATTGATAATAGTGGGGTGTTCTAGTCACCCACTATTATTGCATCTGGACCTATCTATCCATTTATGTCCAGTAGGGCTTGTTTTATGAAATTGGATGCCCTGACACTTAGTGCATATATATTTACAATCATTATGTTGCCTTGATGGGGCATTCCCTTAACTAATATTCTTTACCTCTTCTGACTCATTTTGGCTTGAATTCTACTTTTTGTAATTTAAGGTGGCTACTTCTGCTTTTTTTTTTTTGGTTTCCACTTGCTTGTTATAGCAACTTTCATCCTTTCACTCTCAGTCTTTGCCTGTGAGGCATGTTTATTACAGACAACAAATAATTGGATCTTGTTTTTTAATCTGATCAGTTAGTTAGCATCTTTTAATTGGAGAGTTAAGACTATTTATATTTGGGATTATCATTAAGAGGATTTTTCTGATTCTTGTAATTGTGTTGGGTGTTCTTTTCTTTCTCCCTTGTTCATATTAGGGGTTTTCTGGTTTACTGGGTGGGACATGATTTATTCTTTTCTACTTCTCATTTGTTCTTCTATTCCTCTTATGTAGTTTGTTTTTATGCACTTTAATGATTGAGATTGTCTTTCTTCTTCCTGCAATACTGGCCTGGTGGTCATGAATTGCTTCAGTGTGTGCTTGTCTTGGAACATCCTTATTTCTCCATCAATTTTAAATGATAACTTGGCTGGGTATTGTAATCTTGTTGGGCAGTTATTTACTTTCAGGTCTTGAAATATATCATTCTCTGCTTTCTTGGATCTTAGGGTTTTTGATGAAAAGTCTGATGTTATTCTGATGGATTTGCCTTTGTAAGTTAGTTGGCATTTTTCTCTTGCAGCTTTTAATGTTATTTCTTCATTGCATAGTCTTGGCATTTTAAAGTATGTGTCCTAGAGAAGTACTTTTCCAGCCATGTCTATTTGTTGTTATAAATGCCTTTTATGTTTGGATGTTGATATCTTTCCTAAGATATGGGAAATTTTCTGCTATAATTTCATTGAATAGGTTTTCTATGGCTTCAGTCCTTATCTTAGGTCTTTCTTCTATTGCATAGATCCACAAATTTGTTCTTTTGATCTTGCCATAGAGATCTAGGAAGTTGTGGTCTTGTACTTTTTGTTTTCTTTATTGATATCTGAATGTAGTAGTATATCTTACCCCTTGTCTTCCATCTCTGATAGTCTTTCTTCTACTTGATCAAGTCTACTGGGAATCCCTTTCACTGTTTTTTTTTTATTTGACTTATTGAGTTCTTTATTTGCAACATTTCTGTTTTTTATTTTTTTTCAAAATCTCAACCTCCTTGCTGAATTTCTAATCCATTTTGCTGACTTTGTCCTCTACATTGGTGATTTTGATCTAGATCCTGAATAGATTTTCTTACTGCATTCATCTGCTTATTTGTATCCTCTTTGAAGTCATTGATCATTTTTACAAGTAGAATTGAATTATTTGTCTGACCATATCCGTATCATATTTGCTTGAGCTGTAACATCCCCACTGGGATTTTCTCTTCCCTAACATCTCCTGTGCTGATGCTTGCCTTGCTCAGGCTTACTTAAAACTTTTGAGTTGAATTTTCAAGTAGGAAAGGGGAAGAGAGGAAAGGAAAAGAGGGAGAAGAAAAGTAGGTTTATTTTTAAAATTCAAGTTTGAGAAAAATGGCCAGTGGACATTCTGTTTCTGGGCCACTCTAATTTTGTCACTAGATGAGGGAAAAAAGGTATGTGGGGACCTTGACTAAAAAGTGGTCAGGACCATGGCTTAGAAACAAGGGTTAGTAGAAACCTTCATAACAAATTAAGAAGAATGATAGCCAATATTTAGTGGGTACTTGAGTTACATTCTTCAGACATTTTCTTGATGCTTGGGTATTGTTCTACCCACTTTTCAGGGAAACAGGTCTTGGAGGTTCACCAGTTTGCTCATAATCAATAGGAAAGGTCTAAGTCAGGGATCAAATTCATATCTGACTGATTTCTATAATCATTCTTTTACTTGCATGATTATTACAACTAAGAAGGTAAAAGACAATTAGGAAATTTTCCATTTTAGTTGATCTTGGATTTCTGTACAGGAGTTTCTTAGCTCTTTCAACAAAGTAACAGAGTCATTCTTGGAAAAGAAAAGTTACTGGAAAGTGTCCTGTCCTATCTTAGTTCTTCTATTATGAGAAGCAGGAGCCTGAGAATTGTCCAGACATTTGCACATCAACTGCAAGGGAAGAATGATCTAGAAAGACAGAAGGGAAGGATGGGACTTAGGAAATGAAGTTTTATTTTGATCTCATAGAGGAATCAGCATGGATGTGGATGGTATTCACCCCTAACATGGAAGCTGTTGAAAGAAAAGCTAATAAATATTTATATCTTTACCTTGTTTCCCTTCCCAAGACTTTTATTTTTACTTCTATAGGGCAGGAGATAGGTGAGACAATGACAATTTCGACCAGTATTTGTGTCTACTTGCAGTTGATGGTTCCAGGGATGCTAAAAACCTGCCATTTTGTCAATATTCCTCTACATTTGCATTGAAGCTAAGAGTAAAATCATTCTGACCTGCATGTCATATAACATTGTAGACTCCCTGCCAACCATTCCACTACAAGCATCAAAATGGAGAAAACATCCTTCTGTTTCCAGGGTCTTCCTATAACATGCCTGCAACTATACCACTGTGGCATCTGATCCTGTCAGATCTCAGAAGCTAAGCAGGGTCGGCCTGGGTAGCACTTGGATGGAAGACCACCTGGGAACACCAGGTGCTGTATGCTTGGGAGAAGGAACTGGCAACCTACTCCCAAGAAACAATCAGCCATTGAAAACCCTATGAATAGCAGAGAAGCACTGACAAGAGCATTTCACCTGTTGTACACAGGGTCACTATGAGCCAGACACTAATTCAATGACACCTAACACCAACAACTATAGCAAGGTGTTGGCACCTATTGTTTTATTCATCCAATTGGCATGCTTTAATACTTTTATAATAAACAGAATGCGGCTTCAGGCTTATATTTACCTCATATATATTAACAATAGTAGGTAAATAAATGAGTTATACAAAAAGAAACTTAGAGTTCTCTCTCCCTCAATCATTAAGAATGAAGCCTTTGTAAATGAAAACATAAGCCTTATTTCAACTTACAAAATGAATTTTCCCTGACAGCCTAGCCAACAAATTTATGGAAATTTGTAGAGTCTGCTGGGATGTTTGGAATTAAGAAGCCTAGGAAAGGAGGCCCATATGAATTTAGCTCCAGGGGAGGGAAATGAATCAAGTGCTGTGTCCTCAAGGTCTTTTTTTCATTTGCTGTGTTCAGCCAACTGATTTTTTTTTAAATTTATGATGTTGTAATGTCTCTTTGGAGAAGGGCCTGGCAATCCACTCTCAAGGCAATCCCCAAACAGTCAGCCATTGAAAACCCTGTAAGGGTCACTATGAGTCAGATAACGACTAGACGGCACATAACAACAACAACAATGTCATTTTGGGAGACTGACCCAGCAACCCACTCCCAAAAATCAATCCACCATTGAAAACCCTATGAACAACTGAGAAGCACTGACAATAGTGTTTTGCCTGTTGTTTGCAGGATCACTATGAGTCAGATGCCCACTCAACAACACCTAACAACAACGTCACATGGTATTTACATTATCCTTTTGTAGAAAGCACTCATTGTTTTTCAACATCACTCATATATTTTCACTTTATGCCTGGGTTGATGAGCAATAAGTAGATCTGCACATATTACACAGGTGGAGGACTTTTCTTCATGAAGTGATGTAGAAAATCAAGCAATTAATTTTATCATACTAGAGGGAAGGTTAAAATAATCATCTGGTAAAAGAAACTAAGGCAATATTTTAAGTAAATTATATGGTTCTAATGAATTTATTCTTTTGCCAGGGGACTGGACTCTACTATGGAGATGATTTAAATTTTATGTTTGAGCTTCATATTGGTAAACTGTTAGATCATTTAGTGCTCAATTTAAAAGCGGATTACTAAATTTCTTCAAGAAAACAATCTGTATGTTGAAAATAGGTATTTACTAAAGTAATTAATTATATTCTAGAGAAGTGGGATATAAGGCCACTTCTTATTTATTTAATAAGATCATATTCACATTTTGCTAGTTTATCAGATTAATTTGTATCTTAGACCAAAGGATAGAATTTTAAATTATTAAGCTAAAACATGAAGCAATAGAAAGAATTCTAGAATGTTAAAATAATAAAAATCCATGGAAAAAATAAGAATGGCATTATGTACAATTACATTCTTAAGTAAATTATAGAGTTCCTATTACTGTTGATATTAATAATACATGGGCATTGCTGCTATTATTTTGGTTTACATCTCAAATGTATTATCATATTGTAGTATCTAGCATGGTGCTGTGTATATACAAAGTGTGCCAACAAATATAGACATCTTGGAATAGATACTTTCAATTTTCCTGTTTTATGAATTGTATGCTTGTTTCAGTAACACCTGTGTCATATGTACATTGTTTGGTAGACTTCTGTGATGTGTGTGTAAACTTCCAACACCATAGCTGTAGAAGAAGGATTTGTTGCTGTGCAAGACCTTCCAGATCTTCCCACAGTGCCATGTGTTGCAAACTTATCATGAATGTGTGCAATTGTTAGATGTGTTGGTGGTTCTATTACATACTCAGAGGCTCAATTGTCATACTTCCACAACCTTCTCAAATTTCAAATATCACTTCAAAATGGTATTGTGTTGTTCAAATGACATCTGCGCTTCTGCTAGTTTCTTGGAATGTCTTTCCAGTTGCATGGTAGTGGTATCATTCATTTGATCAATGCTATCTTTGTGCTGCAGTCTCTGAGGACCCGAGTTCAATTCCCAGCACCACAAAAATGGAAGAAGGGCCTGGCAATCCACTCCCAAGGCAATCCCAAAACAGTCAGCCATTGAAAACCCTATGAGGGTCACTATGAGTTGGATACCGACTCGATGGCACCTAACAACAACAACATCTTTTGAGTGAATGTCTCCATAATACACATTGCTACTGTAATTCATTTCAACCTTGAGAAATAATATATAGATAACATCTTTTAAAATGTACACCTTTTGTGGTACCTCTGGTACAAATATTTAACATTTTTTGAATTTTGATCCATGGGTAGTAGCAATTCAGTAACTTTTTAGACAGCTTAATGAATGGCTGAAGTTTGGAAATATGTGGCAGAAGCTTGCTCACTGTCAAAGAAAACTCACTTTTAAAATGCAATTAACATATCTTGAAATCTCAAAGTGTTTTAAAGTATAAAGTTACAGGACTCAATTCAAGCATGAATTAGAAGTTACTATTGGTCTAAAGAAATAAAAAAATTTTATAAATATTAAGGTAACTCTTTACATAAAAGTAAGTGATCCCATATATACAAACATGTTGCCAAACGATGTTTAAACTTAGAATTTACAAATATGATAGCATAACCTGAGAAGCCATCTGACCTAATATGTGCAAATTATAATTATAGGACAAAAACTAATAATAGTAATAAAAATAAGAGATCTCATGGAAAAAGGAACATATTTAGGCATTCCCTATGGCTCAAGAAGTTCAACTCCCAGCTTTTAAACTTCAGAGCCACCAAAAAAGATATTTGAAGAGTTGTTGCTTGCCTGTTTATTCTGGCCTCCATATTCTACAGAGTTCTCCAGGGGACAAATTTGTTTATGTTATGAGTTTATGACTAAGAATTCTGTGTTGCATGAAAGGAAAACAATAGGAAACATCGAAAATTAAACAACACATGACATTTCATTCGTGTTTTACCAGCTTTTTGCAAGAAAGCACCCGTTTGTTGACCAGGGAAGAATTATTTTGCTTCTTGTCTGAGAATTTTCTTCAGTTTCTAACAAACAAAACTAATTCCACTCCCCTATCTCTCTTTTTTTTTTTGGTGCATCTTTTCTTTTCTTTTCTTTTTAAATTAGTATTTTAATTGTACATATTTGGGGGGTGCTAAGTGATAATTGTATACAACTATACAGTGTACAACTATCACATCAGGATTGTTGATACTTTCATTTACTTAAACATTTTACAAAAATTCTTGATTCATATGTAATAATAATTGTGAATGTTTTTGAGATATAGTTGACTTAAAAATTGTATATAGTATTGTGTGATTCATTATGGGGATTTTCATAGAACTGCATCCTGTATTTTGCACTTGTTCTCTCTCTCTCTTTGTCCTTCTATGTTGCTTTCTCTCCCAATTTTCCCATCCCTTCCCCTCCTACTACTCCCCTTTCTCTGTCATGGATCCTCTTATATTTTCCAGTCTTAGATATCAACAACCGTGTGTGTGTGTGTGTGTGTGTGTGTGTGTATTTTCTTTCCTTTTCTTTCTCCTTCCTTCCTTCCTTCCTTCCTTCCTTGTAGACCTAGCTCCTGCATATAAGTGAGAACATGCGTTATTTCTCTTTTAGAACATGGGTTATTTCTCTTAAAATGATGATCTCCAGCTCCATCTATTTTGCTGCAAGTGACATAATTTTATTTTCATTTACTGCTGAATAATATTCCATTGTGGGTGTGTATCTCATATTTTAATCCAATCATCTGTTGATGGACATATAGACAGATTCCATATTCATGTAATTGTGAAAAGTGCTTCAATAAACAGCCAAAATATTATGTGCATTTCATCTTGGCATTAAAAATAAGGGATGTTCATAGTCATCTTTCTTTATTAATACTTTAAACACAATGGATAATTAAAGCAATGTTGAAAAGCAGAGAACTAAAGAAGGATTTAGAAGAAGACAAGAACACCTAACTTTCTTTTATAGAAGATGGCATTTTCTAGAATAGATTTTTCTTTTCCCCCTGATGAGACACCCAAAGAAAGAATGGAATCCATTGGAAAAAAAAAAGAAATCCATTTGAATGTGGGATAAGTGTATTTGTTCTTAGTCTTTAATCCTTGCACAAGTTTTTGACTTGTGCATGGGTAGAAACACCTACTTTCAAGCAGTAGAGGGTTAAGAACCTACACTTCACCTCCATCTCTTAAAAATCCAAGAAGTAATTATAAACAGGAAGAACAGGTTATGAGGACTAAGATAAATACTGTGTTTAGAAACTGAACTACATATATCTTTTACTCTTGTTATGTTTATTAGAGATTTAATACACTGGTACATTGTAGGGATCAAGAATAAACTTGTGACTGTTTATTATGTGCCAAGTGGTACAGTAGACATTTTTATTTAAGTTATTTTAATTCTATAATACCTAGTAAATTATTACAGAGTATTACTCAATGAATTATTACAGGATTATTGAGTTGATTAAGTGAGACACAAAATAAGTAGTATCTGGTACATTAAACTCTCACAATAACCTTTTAAGTTTCAGTTAGGCTAGAGGGACACAGCCATTTCATTCAACTATTAAGTTCCCAGATAGTACTGACCCAAAGCTTTTACTCCTACTGCCACTTAGTGATCGTAAAAAAGTATTTTGATAGGTAATTATCCACTATGCACATAACATGGGAGATCTTGGGCCAGAAGTTCCAAGCAAAAATATACTTTTATTAAAATCCTTTCTGAGGATAATTTATAGTTACTGGGATGAGGGTATTTTTATACTCCTTCTATAGTTGAGGTACAATGCTTTGCAAATTGCTTCATTAGTTCTTTGCAAGTTGAATGCTGCAGGTACCTGTTTCCTGCTGAAAATATATTTCTAAATCCATATGTGAAGACCAAATTTGAAGAAAACTGATAATGTAAACTTTATAGGAGGAAATCAATGTGACACTTTCTGAGGGGATTTTGTGATCTTGTGATGAAAATTTAATTTCTATGACTCTTTGTAGGTGGAATCCATTCAACAGGGTTGACTTAATACACTGGCATGCTACAGAGGTAAAAAATGTGAATGGTGTTTAATATTCAGAAAGATATTCATAAGAAAATAGATCAAACATACAATCAGAATGTACTGATAATTACTGGTGACTGGAATGCAAAAGTTGGAAACAAAGAGGAAGGCTCAATAGTTGGAAAATATGGTCCTGGTGACAGGAATGATGCTGGAGATCACATGATAGAATTTTGGCAGACCAATGAACTTTTCTTAGCAATTAAACATTTTCACCAACATAAACAGTGACTATACAAATGGACTTCACCAGATTGAACATATAGGAACCAAATTGATTACATTTGTGGAAAGAATCAATGGAAAATCTCCATAACAAATGTCAGAACAAGACCAGGTGCTGATTGTGGATCAGACCATCAACTTCTCATATATAAGATTAAACTGAAGTTGAAGAAAATTAGAACAAGGTTGCAAGAGCCCAGGTGTGACCTTGAGTATATCTCACCTGAGTTCAGAGACCATCACTAGAATGGGTTTAATGCATTAGACATAAATGAGAGAAGACTAGATGAGTTTTGCCATGAAATCAAAGATATCATTCATGAAGAAAGCAAAAGGTTATTAAAAAGAAAAGAAAAATAGAAAAGACCAAATTACATGTCAACAGAGACTCAGAACCTTGCCCTTGAAGGTAGAGCAGATAAAATAAAAGGAAGACATGATGAAGTTAAGGAACTAAACAGAAGATTTCAAAAGGCAGCTCAAGAAGACAAAAACAAATATAATGACATGTGCAAAGAGCTAGAGACAGAAAATGAAAAGGAAAGAACATGCCCTATGTTTCTCAAGGTTAAGGAAGTAAAGAAAAATTTCAAGCCTTGAATGGCAATAGTGAAAGATTCTATGGGGAAAATATTAAATGATGTAGGAAACATCAAAGGAAGATGGAAGGAACACACAGAGTCATTATATAAAAAAGAATTGGTAGATGACCAACCATTTCAAGAGGTTGCATATGAAGAGGAACCAATGGTATTGAAGGATGAAGTGGAAGCCACCTTGAAAGATCTGGCAAAACACAAGGCTCTAGGAATTGATGGGATACCAATAGAGATGTTCCAACAAACAGATGCAGCACTGGAGGTGTTAACATGTTTATGCCATGTTATTTCCAGATTTGGAAAACAGCTACCTGGCCAAATGACTGGAAGAGACCCATATTTGTGCCTATTCCCCAAAAAAGGGGATCTAATTGAATGTGAAAACTATTTGAACCATATCATTAATATCACACACAAGCAAAATTTTACTAAAGATCGTTCAAAAGCAACTGCAGCAGTATATAGACAGGGAATTACCAGAAAATCAAGCGGGATTCAGAAGAGGGTGGGGAACCAGGGACATCATTGCTGATGTCAGTCAGGTGGATATTAGCCAAAAGCAGAGAATATCAGAAAGATGTCTGTCTATGTTTTATTGATTATGCAAAGGCATTTGAATGTATGGATCATAACAAATTATGGATAACACTTCAAAAAATGGGAATACCAGAGCACCTAATTGTACTTATGAAGAATCTATACATGAACCAGGAGGGAGTTGTTCAAATAGAACAAGGAAACACTGCCTGGTTTAAAGTTGAGAAAGGTATGAGTTAGGGGTGTATACTTTCACCATATCTCTTCAATTTATATGTTGAGCAAATAATCTGAGAAGCTGGACTTTATGAGGAAGAACCCAGTATCAGTATTGGAGGAAGCCTCATTAACAACCATCATTATGCAATAATACAGCTCTGCTTGCTGATATTGAAGAGGATTTAAAACATTTACTGAGGAGGATCTAAGAACATAGACTTCATTATGGATTGTGACTAAACATTAACAAAACAAAAATCCTTACTACTGGGTCAGTATGCAACTTCACAATAAATGGAGAAAAGATTGAGGTTGTTCATGATTTTGCTTTACTTGGCTCTACAATTGACACCCATGGAAGCAGCAGTCAAGAAATCAAAAGATGCATTGCTCTGGGAAAACTTGTGGCAAATGTATAGATGTCACATTGAAGGTGAAGGTGTGCCTGACTCATGCCATGGTATTTTCAAATGCATCATATGGTTGTGAAAGCTGGACATTGGACAAGGGAGAACAGAGAAGAATTGATGCTTTTGAATTATGGTGCTGGAAGTGATTATTAAATATACCATGGACTGCCAAAAGAACCAAAAGATTTGTCCTAGAAGTGCAACAGAGTGTTCCTTGGAAACAAGCATGGCTAGACTGGATCCAACATATATTGGACATGTAGTCAGGAGAGACCAATCCCTGGAGAAAGACATCATGTTTGGGAGAGTGGCAGGTTATCAAAAAAAAAAAAAAAAAAAAGGAAAACCCTCCACCAGATGGATTGACACAGTGCCTGCAACAATGAGTTTATTATAAGATCGTTTGCCTGGCACAGAATTGGGAAGTGTTTCTATCTGCTGTACATAGGGTCGCTATGAGTCAGACTCGACTCGACGGCATCTAACAATGACAACAAAGATGTCAGGCTGGTGTTTTTTAGTCCTAATATTTATTTCTAATATTTTTCAATGTGGGAATTGCACAAGTATGACATAATATTGTAAAGAGTTTAAGAAGGAAAATATAATAGGCTGTGGGCTAGAAATCAAAGTGGTGGATTAGAAACAGTCTCCCCATAATTCTGTGAATGAAAAATCCCAGAGTAATAAAGGAGAAACTGTAACTCAGGAAAAAAATCAAGAATGCAATAGAAGGTACAGTAAAGGTGTTAATATAACAAAAATCACACAGCAATGGAGACGATGGAACAGAAGGAACAAAATGGCATGCACCCACACATTGCTATTAATCCTATCAGGGGAAAGGGAGAACCCAATGCCCCCCACAAGGTAAGAGCTTCATCTGAGAAAAGAAGTCCACAGCTCTTACAAGCTCTAAATCCAGGTTGGAGAGTTTTAAGTTAATGACTTCTCCAGAATGAAAGGTCAATGGTAGAGAAAAAATTTCACTTTAACACTTCTCTATACTTGGGGGAAAACAACAAAGGAATACTCTGCTCTGAGGAAGCAGACCCCTGAAACTGACCCACTGGGGGGTGGAAAAAGAGGACTGGGCACACATCAGAGAGCCAAGGGACACAAATCTGCATGCTCCACAAAACACTTACAGAGGGGAGGTGACACCCGAAGTGTGTAGTGCTGAGAAAATAGGGAAGTGCACTCATTGTATGTAAACTTTAGTGGCAGCTTCAGTCCCAGTGACAGTAGTGTCTGAAGGGCATAAATACTGAGAAATTAGGGAAATGTACTCACACCTCAGTGGTAACTGCCAGAGCAGCAATGGCAATGCCTGACTGGACAAAGTACATATTGTGTTGATAAACTAGGGAAGTGCACTTGTACTTTGTAAACTCAACTTTGGTGATGCTCAAGACCATATTTGCAGCATAAGTGGCAGTGCCTGAGGAATGTATGTGTTGAGAAGCTAGGAGGTTATTCCTGTAGTTTGTAAACTCAACTTGAGAAATTAGGAGGGTATGCCTAAAGTCTGTATATTCAACTTTGGCGGTGGTGGAGGCGACTGCTGCAAATCCTATTAGATAACATCTGGTCAGCAGGTGTGTCCTACCGGGCAGGTCCTTGTTGGTAGACACCTGGACAGGACTGCTTAACAGTGGATAGGAATATAGATACTCAGATCTGTTTTTTTTCTTCTTTTTTCTTTATTTCTTTAAATTTTTATTTTCGTTTTTCTTTCCGTTTTTCAAATTTTTAATTGCTTTTACCTTTAGGTTTTCCTGGCTATTTGATTATTGTGCTTTCAATGTTAGCAGAACCCAAACTAATTTGTTAAAAAAAGGGAAATCTTGTCTGTATTTATTGTTCCTCTTGCAATGTTTATATAACCTTATATATTCTTTCTACATTGTAAAAACTGATTTATACTTTCACCTGTTCTTTTCTTACCCACTCACTAACACTGTCTTTGCGGCTTTTTTCCTATTCAATCCTGTTTCTCTTCCTCTTCCCCCTTTCCCTCCCCCTCTCCTAATTTTCATCATTCTGCTATTGATATCTTTACCACAATTAATGTCTAACCCCAAAACTTACCCTACACTATCCCTACCATTTTCTTTACTAAGATAATTTCTTAAGTATTGTTGTTGCTGTTGTTAGGTGCCATCAAGTCAGGTCCAACACATAGTGACCCTCATAGAAGTTTCAATAGGTGATTATTTCATGATTGCTTCAGGAGCAGATTGCCACATCCTTCTCCCATTTCTTAAGTATTAGCTAGCTTATAATTAGCTTACTTGCTATTATGAATCTGGTTTTTGTCAGAGTTGTAACTATAGCAACAGATTACTTTGTCCTTTTGGAGTGATACTGGGGATCAAGAGTTCCAGAGAAGACTGTACACCAAGACCCTAAATAAAATAGAGACAACCATCCTAACAGATACAAAAATCCAAAGACAGAAATACAAGATATATGAAAAAGCAACATGATGATATGCCTCCAAAAGACCATAACTCTTCAATAACTGATACCAAACATGCTGAAATGCGTGAAATCCCAGACATAGAATTCAAAAGTCTGAGAATGCATAAGCATGACTGGCTACAGAAATGTGGCATCCATCATCTTAACATGGGAAGCAAATCTCCATCCAAAAAGGTAATCCAGTAACCCCTGTACTATAGAATAGATTGATGAGAAAAATGACCTAATCACAGAACAGATGCTCCAGGAACACTGCATCACAGTGCCAAGGGGTGGAATAGACATTCATGTAATTGCAGACAGTGAGATAGCCAAAGCCACTTTCACTTTTGCTTCTACCAGGATTGGCTACAGCTGGCTTAAGGAGATTAAGTGTCTGGGCAGACCCTAGAACAAGCATAATTCCCAAATAAGCAAATAAATACTTTTTCAATATTGGTAGGACTGTAAACTAGAGCAGCCACTATGGAAATTGGTATGGAGGTTCCTCAGAAAACTAAAAATAGATCTACCATCTGATCCAGCTATACCACTCCTGGGCATATAACCAAAGGAATCTAAGTCATTATGCCATAGAGAAATTTGCCCTTCCATGTTTAGTATAGTACTATACATAATTTCAAGGGTATGGATTCAGCTCAGATGTCTATAAACAGATGAATGGATTTGAAAATTGTGATTATATATATGTGTGTGTGTAAATATGTATACTCTCATATACAAACTATGTAATATTATTCATCTATAAAGAAGAATGAAATTCTATCATTTGCTGGGAAATGGATGGAACTGGAAACCATCATTTTAATTGAAATAAGCTAGACTCAGAAAGAGAAATACCACATTTTCACTAATATGCAGAAGCTGGATCTACCTTAAAAGGAAATATATAGATGTTATACACATATGATGGTATATATATAAGTTTGGAAAATACATTGGGACTTATCTGGAAGTAGGAGGGTATTAGTGAGAGGCGCATAGGAGCAACATAGTTGGGTAATGAGGGAGAGAAAAAGTGCAAAGTACATGATACAATTGTAGGAAAATCCTATAATGAAACTCATTATACTTTATGCAAATTTAATAATAATATAAATGACCATACTTAGCAAAAGGATAGGTTAAGGGGTAGAACATTGGTAAAATTGGAATAGAAAGAATTTTTATTAGAGGAACAGAATATTAAAGAGATAAAATATTAATATAAGATAGAAATAATTATATTTGAATTAAATCTCCCCCATGAAATATAAAATTTTTGTTTGTGTTTATACTATAAATAGGCAAAGAGCCTGTCTAAAAGATTAGAGATAGTGTGCATAATTCTCCTAGTTAGGTAAAAGAAAAATGAAAAACATTTTACTATGATGTCAAATGTTAAATTTTAAAGACTAATCTTTAAATGCACTTGTGTGTATATGTGTTTGTTTCTGTGTGTCTGTATGTGTGCATGTGTGTATGTCTGTCTGACATGGGCAGGTGAAGGAAAGAATGGAGTGGAAAGGATATGAAAAATATTTTGATTAGCTCCCTTGAAAACATCTTGTTTTCAAAAACTAAACATCAAACAATTGCTTTTTGTCAATTTTTGCCTAGTGTCTTTTCTGTTTTAGCATTGTCTGTAATAATATGGTGTTGCATAATTACTTTCTTTAGTTATTGCTTTCCTTTGCCTATGCTTAACACATGGGAGAAGGACCTGGCAACCCACTCCCAAAACATGATCTGGCATTCAAAACTGTATGAATAGCAGAGAAGCAGTAACAATACTGTTTTACCTGTGTACATAGGATGGCTATGACTCTGATACTGACTTGATGCCACCTAAAAACAACAATGCTTAACATACTCTGCCAAAGTTGCCACTTTTTCTAGGAGCTTAAATGCTTTGCACTAAATTCTTAATTTAAATATACATAATATTCTTCAGTGATAACACATAGAAAAAAAGGAAAAAAAAACACAGAAAAAAGATTGGTCAGCAAGAAAATTTCTCCAGTTTTGTGCCTTCATAATACTAGGAAAAACATAGTAGTTCCTCATATTTGTAATTAAAAACAAAAGGAAACAAACTGCTAGTTTTATATTTAATTACTTTTGAGGTGTAAGGATCGGAAATAAGAAGATTTAATTGAATTCAAGAGAAAAATTGCTTATTTCTAGGAAAAGACTTTAAAAGATCATTAAAGTACACTAGACAGTTTATAAAATGCCTCTGTGGATAACAAATAGTTCTTACAAAACAAAATGAAATTATTCATCTATAAAAAATCAGAAACATATGAATTAAATTTCATATAAATACTCAAAAATTAAATGTAGAAAAGTACTTAGAAAAACTTATTTAGGCTTTGGTAAAACACAAAATATGTTTTGAGTTTAGTTGAACCACAGATATTGGAAAGATATCTTTAAGTAATCACCAAACCCAAAGTGTTTCTAAGTTATCCCATTCCACTGAAATTTTCTATTGTGATGAAGTCTGATGATTGATTACTTATTTTCTTTTCCTCAACAAAAAAAGTCCACATATGAGATATTCAAGAAAGATCAAATTTTCTTTTCCTAGTTAATTGCTATAATTTGAAAACTCAATAATTTAAGTCATATTGTTTGCTTGTTTTTAAGTCTGTTGTAGCATTATTATTACAGTTATGATACTCAGAAATTGGCCTCTCTCCATTCACTGCTCACGTTTCCTCTAAAAGTTTGAAGAAAATTGGAGAATTCATCTCATCTATTTTTTTATCTTTCTCTTTCTCCTCTTCTGTTTCTTTCCTTGCCTTCTTTTGTATTTCATTGGTTTTCTTGAGAATATTTCAGTAACAGTATGCCAGTTACATGTTGGGAATTGCAAAGTAGCCAAATGTCAAGCTTCATTCTCTTCCATTCTAGCACTTTCTTTCTTCTGTCATAACCTTTACCTTATTTCCAGAGCCCCAGCATTCTATGGTTGTCCTTATTCTATATAGTTTTAGCCACATGCTTCTTCTATTTAAATCAACCACTATCTAGTCCCCAAAATATACTGTCAAAGAACTACATTGTGGTAAACAAAGTTTACCTTGCTAATACCCAGTACTGCACCAGAGAGATGAATGTAGGAAATGCCTTAAATTATTTAACTATATTTGCACACACTACTTTGTTGGAGAAGAAAAATGGCATTAGATTTTAGCTGGAGAGTTTCTAGACAATTTCTCTGGTGACTTTTTTTAGTATAAACAACAGAATTCTATTCAATCAAATTGAAGCAGAAAGAGGATGCGGAGATATCTCATGGTATCCAAGGATTAGGTACTACTGTAGTTAGATCCAGACCAGGAACTACACCACCACCAGGCTCTTTCTGTCTCTCACCAGCTACTCTGTATGAGATTATGTCATTTTTCCTTCCTGCAGACAGAGTTTTATATTTCTTTTGTCTACATGGATGAACATGACTGCATAGTTTCTGAGTTTTCTTGTAACAAGTTTTCAGCCACTAGAATTCTAAATTTTTGTTTTGTTCCAAATTCTAAATTTTGGGGGCAGAAATCTTACCAACTCTGCTTCGTTAAGGTACTCACTTTTAAACTAGTCAATTGTGGCCAGGGAATACAAGCCATACTATACATTCATGACTACCAGCAGCCATTCTTTTAACCATGTGACCAGGGCTCTTGTGGATGTGAGGAAGGGTGGTGCTCAGATGAAGAGGGGCTGTGGAGATAAGCCATCCAATAGGTGCATACCATAAAAATAGCTAACATTTCCATTTTAATTTCCTTGGAAAAGAAATCAGATTGTTTCTTATTTATAGTTTACTTACTTGAAAGAACAGAAATCTAGTATATCTTTCACTAGATATTGCAATAGGCTGGTGGGACATGGTTAAAGGGAACAAGAAGTATATGCCTGCTTCTCATACAATCCTTTTGGGCAATTTTACAATCTATGTAAAAAATGATGTTAAAATTTTGTGCAGGTTTTAATTTTCGTTATTGGAATGTTCTGATACTCTGATTGAAGAAAAGACATTCATTATTCATTCAGTTCTTTGAATAAAAGGTAAGTGAATGCCTAGAGGGTGTATTAGGTAGGGCGTAGAGATGGTTAAGATAGTTTTTGTCCTGAGGAAGCCCATAGTTCATTTAGGAAGACTAATGTAAACATTATACTCAATTGTGCTAAGTACAATTAGAGAAGTATGTACCAGGGACAATGGTGACACAAAGAATAGAAAAATACAATGATTTTTTTGTGGATCCAAGGAAGCCACAGGTAATGAAAAAGAATTCTGCTAGGAAAAGATGGAGAAAAAATGCTTTAGGCCAAAGAAATATGCTAAGCATGCATTTATGTGACAGCAATCTTCTGAAGAAATCACAGAGTAGAGCCTGTGTCTAAACAGGTGGTAATAGTTCATGCTCTCTCACTCTTTATCTCTCCTCTCTTATCTTAGCTGAATTAGTATCAGTCCCTTGCTATCTTTAGAGACTGACTTTATCTAGAACTTTCAGTATTGTTCAGCAATCACATCCTATCTCTCCTATTTACTCTTTTCTGCTCCCCTAGATGATTATTTCAATGTAGGGTCCCTATGAGTGGATACTGACTTGACAGGACCTAACAACAACAAATTCAAACTTTTGACATTTCCTTTTCCCTTTTGCTCTTCAGAAAATGACCTTGCTTTCTACCTTACTAAGAAAATATAAAGCATTCTCCAGAGAAGTTCCCCAACCTCCTGATTATCCATCTATGTGCAACTGTGCACATAGATTCTGATCGTCTCTTGCTATGGATGACCATACCTATCTTCCAGTCTAAGTCTGATCTCTCCCCTTGTACATGAGATTGTATCTCTTTCCATGTACTTCAAACATCACTCAAGGAATTTTCACTTCTCTTTTTGCTGTATCATTCCCAACAACACTGAGAAGCTGTTTTTTTATCTCTTCCATTTAAAAAAAATTCCTGTGTCTTGATCCCACTTCTTTGACCACTGCCTCATTTCTTCATCCTCTTTCAGAATAAGACAGCTTGAAATAATTGTCTATACCTATGATACTTGGTGTCTTTTGTTTTTGGAACTCATTCTAATCAGGCTTTTATTCTCATCAGTTCACCCAAACTGCTCTTGTTAAGGTTACCAGTGACCACTCTGTTGCTAAATTTAATGGTCATTTCTTGTTGTTGTTGTTGTTGTTGTTAGGTGCCGTGGAGTCGGTATCCGACTCATAGCGACCCTCATAGGGTTTTCAATGACTGACTGTCTCGGGATTGCCTTGGGAGTGGATTGCCAGGCCCTTCTCCCAGTTGTTGTTGTTAGGTGCCATCAAGTCGGTGTCCGACTCATAGTGACCCTATGTACAACACACGAAACACTATTGCCAGTGCTTCTCTGCTATTCATAGGGTTTTCAATGGGTGATTGTTTCTTGGGAGTGGGTTGCTGGGTCCGTCTTCCAAGCCTACAGGTCCCCGTGTTCCCAGGCAGTCTCCCATCCAAGTACTAATCAGGCCTGACCCTGCTTAGCTTCCAAGATCTGATGGGGTCAGATGCCACAGTGCTGTGCATATGGCTGCAGGCATTAGTCATTTCTTAGTTGTCATCTTTCTTGACATGATAATACCTTTTGACATAGTTGATTACTGTCTCATTCTCAAAAATTTACTTGACTTCTAGAATGACACACTTACCAAGTTTTCTCCTTTCCTGGGCACTTTAAGTCTCTTTAGGCTGTTTCCTCCTTATTCTCTCAGTTCCTTAACTTTGGAGTAGTCTGTGTCTCTGTCCTTAGGCCTACTTTCTAACTAGACTTGCTGCATCATAATCTCATCTGGTTTCATAGGTTTAGTCATCTGCTATATACCCTTGCTTAAGGTATGTTTTCTATAGCAGTATACTATTTTTTTTTTAAATCTGGTTCTGATTCAGTAATATATTATTTGGAGTATTTGGGACATTTGAAACAAATATTGATATACAGGAATTAAATGTATCAACTTTTGGTATGTTCTCTGTTGGGTCTCTCTTTCTCTCAGATTAATTAAGCATTTAAGATTATTTTACTACTCTCTAAATTATCTTGTTAATAATCCTTTAGTTTACTACAATGTTAGTGTTTATTATATTAGTCAGTTAGTATGTCACTGTGACAGAGAAACCAAACCAAATGAACCTATGTGAAGAGAGGTTTGTTGGGGGTTTGCAGTTAGAGGATCACAGTCCATAATGGTGATGGGGCAGGCATGGCAGTGGCAGGCAGCAGAGCCAGTGGCAGATAACTTCACGGCATGGCAGATCAGGACAAAGAGTGGAGAGAGCTTACTGGAATCAGGGGTCTTGGTAAAAACCTCTAAAGACCCACCCTCAAAGACTCTTTTCTTCCAACTCAGATCCTTCCTCCAAATGTTCCATAACCTTCCAGGATAGCACCATCACTAGGGCAGCAAATGTTAAAACATGACTTTTGGGGGATATTTAAATCCTAATCATAACAATTATTTTACTCCATGAATTCTGTATTAAAATCTAATATTATTACATTTGTCACTTTCTGGATCTTAGAGCACTTTAATTCTATAGTCCACCTCCTTCCTTGTGATACTATTGTCAAATATTTTAACTCAATGCTTTTAAAAACTCTTATAAGGAATTATTGGGGCTGGGATTTAGCTCAGTTGGTAGAGCACTGCACTACAGTCTCTGAGGTCCCGAGTTCAATTCCCAGCACCACAAAAATGAGAGAAGGGCCTGGAAATCCACTCCCAAGGCAATTCTGAGAAAGTCAGCCATTGAAAACCCTATGAGGGTCGCTATGAGTCGGATACTGACTCGACGGCACCTAACCTAACATAAAGAATTATTGTTTTATATGGTCAGTTGTCATTTAGAGTTATGTGCATATTTACTCTTTTTTTTACTCTTCATTTCTTATGAAATTACTGGGTTTCCTTATAGGATAAATTTCTTTCTATCAAAACATTCTCTTTTCTATATTTTTAGAGTGAGTAATAAATTCTTTAATATACTAGTAATAAATTTCTTTAGTATGCTGATAATTTATATTTGTTTTTACTTTTCTGAAAATATCTTTATTTCACATTTATTTTCAAGGAATAATTTTGCTGAGTATAGCATTCTAGGTTGTCATTTGTTTTCCCCTTATACTTTGTATATATCATATAATTGTTTGTTGAATAGTCAGCAATAATCTCTGGAAGCTTCTTAGATTTTTTTTCTTTGATTTTCATTTTCAGCAGTTGTTTGAAGTCTAGGTGCCTAGAAGTGCCTTTCATCATATTTGTCCTGCTTGTGATTTGTAAAGATTCTTAATTCTATGATTTTATGCTGTTCCTAAGTTTTGGAAAATTATCAGGCATTGTTTCTTCAAATGTCACTTCCAACCAATTCTTCTCCTTCTGGGACTCCTGTTATATGTATGTTATAACTTTAACACATGCCCATATACTTCTCCTTGCCTTATTTCTTTTGGCTTAAATCTTTTATTCTGATTAATCTTCCAGTCCATAAATTCTCTCTTCAGCTTTGTTTCATGTTTGATTAAGCAGTTCTTAATTTTATTTATTCTATTCTTTAAATTTCTGGTGTCTATTCTTTCTTTTCACTCTTTTATGAGGTTGCCCATCCTTTCATTAATTTTTGAACATATTAATGAAAAGTAATTGAAAATATGTTTTCTAGTACCAGTATTTGGATTTTCCACAGGTCTCTACTTACTGGTTTTTATCCCTTGTGGTCAATTTCTTTTTTTCTTTTTCTCTTTTTTTCTTTTGTAATAGTTAACTTCAGGATACTTGTACTAGTATGCTTAGGTTTTTTTTTTGTTTTTGTTTTTGTTTTTTCCAAAATACCATCACAGACTAGATGTCTTAAACAACATAAATTTATATTCCTAACACTCTGGAAAGTAGAAGTTTAAGATCAAGTTAAAAGTTCCAGATTAACTCAGTTTGATTCTTCCTGAAACATTTCTTCCTGGCTTGCAGATGGCTGTCTTCTCACTTTATACTTAACTGGTATTTCTTTGGTATATATGCATCTCTGGTATATCTTCATGTGTCTTAATCTTTTTTTTCAGTCGTATTGAATTAGAACATCAGTTATCATGGCCTTGTGTTTACTTAACTACCTTTCCCTCTTTTAAATATTAGTTGTACAAAATAATAGGTTTAATTATGACATTTTCATACACATTTTTAATGTACTTTGATCATATTCATTTCACATTACCCCCTCTTAATTACTTTTTCAAAAACTCTGTCTTCAAAACCATTTTGAGGTGCCAGGAATTAAACTGTCACCATGTGGATTTGGGGGAACAAGACTACATATAAGGAATAGTAGAGATAATTTCTGCAGTACTGGGGGTTGAACCTAGGGCCTCTCACTTCCATGCTTTGCAAGTGCTGGACCACTGAGCTGCACCCCCAGCCTTTTTATTATTTTTTCACTTTTTGAGACAACGTCTCACTAAGTTATTTAGACTACCTCTGGTCTCAAACTTGTGATCCTCCTGCCTCCCCCTACCAAGCTGCTGGGATTACAGGCTGGAAATTTTTTATTTTAACTGTACTTGAAGACACCAAAAAACTACCAGTAGTGGAAGTATAGAAGCAGGAAAATGCAGAGAAGTTAACTACTCCTGTTAAAGTGTTTGCTGTTTTGAAATTGGCAGCTGAAGGTCTTGAGGGATAAAATTGTAATTCATAGCCCACTAAAGAGGACAGATCCTATAAAAAAGTTAAGACATTCATGTGGATCTCTGAAACCATATATCTTAAGAGTAGAGGTAGAGTAGAACTGATCAAAACTTACCAAGAGTGAAGACTAGATGCTGATCAGCTCAATCCTTGACTGAATTAAAGGGTATGTCCCTACTATAATTTCTTCCCCAAAGCAAAAGTAAATTCTCTCTTAAGAACATTGTGATTGTCTATTATTTCTCTTTCTTCCTTGACAATTATAAGCTCTTTATGGATTGATACCTTGCCAATTTTGTTCTCCCAATGTATCCTCAGTAGATTGGGAAAAGGATAATATACTTAGGGTGCTTGGTAAATATTTGAGGAATATAAGTATGAATTTTCCAGAAAGTTTATAATAATAGGAAATACTTATTTGAGCACTGTCTATATGCCAGGTGGTAAGTGCTTTAAGCCTGCAGCCATACCACTATGGCATCTGATCCCATCAGATCTTGGAAACGAAGCAGGGTCAGGCCTGGTTAGTACTTGGATGAGAGATTGCCTGGGAAGATCAGGTGCTGTAGGCTTAGGAGAAGGACCTGGCAACCCACTGAGCCCCCCAAAACAATCATCCATTGAAAACCCTATGAATACCAGAGAAGCAGTGGCAATATTGTTCTACCTGTCGTACATAGGGTTGCTATGAGTCGGATACCTACTCAACCAGCACCCAACAATAGCAACAAGTGCTTTAAACAGATTACTTGATTTAAGCTTCATAGTAATTATATGCATAAGGGGCTATTATTGATCTTGTTTGAATTCATAACCCATGAATATAAGGCACAAAGAAGTTTAATAATTTGCCTAAGTCAAGCAGTATAATAGTGGAGTCTGAATTTAAACCTGTTTTGGTAACTCTGTCTCAGGAGTCCTTGCAATTAGTTCTCATACTATTTCACCTTATTTGGTGAGCTACATAGTTCTTTGTATTTCTAGTCTTTAGAGAATCTTGGTTTAGCATTTTTTCTAAGTTGTTAAACTTGTTTCTAGGATGAGAGAATATCTTCTTGTGTACTCAGCATTATTTTCTCAAGGATTAGCTAAATTTCCTCAACTCTGACATGGTTGAACTTTATTCACATTCAACCCTTTCTATTCTACCATTTCTCTGAAACTAGCCTTTAAATTCTTTTTTCTTTATTTTAGAGATCTTATTAACCTTTTCTTCACTATCATTATTCTAAGGTTTCCTTTCATATTTGTTGTTGTTGTTAGATGCCCTTCAGTCAGTGTCTGAGTCATAGTGACCCTACATACAATAAGGGAAACACTATTGTCCGTGCATCTCTGCTATTCATAAAGTTTTCAGTGGATGATTTTTTGGGGGAAGTGGGTTGTCAGGTTCTTCTCCCAAGCCTACAACACTTTATGTTCCCAGGCGATCTCTCATCCAAGTACTAACCAGGCCCCTGCTTAGTTTCTGAGATCTGACGGGATTAGATGCCACAGTGGTATGGATGCAGGCTTTCATATTTACTTTTATGTAAACTCTTTTCTAATCAATTGAAGTGAAAAATAAGTGTCTATAGTATATATGCAGTCTAGTATATATGCAATATTCTCTGTTCCTAAGTGGGTTTAGCTCAGTTGGTAGAGTGCTGCTCTGTGTCCTCTGAGGCCTTGGATTTGAATCCACAGCAACACAAAAAATGGGTCAATCCACTCTCGAAACAGTCCTAAGAGAATCCTCCATTGAAAACTGTATGAATAGTGGAGAAGCACTGACAATAGTGCCAGGTATTGCACAGTGTTGGAGAGTGTTTCATTCTGTTGTACACAGGGTCACTATGACTCAGACCTGACTTGATGGCACCTAACAACAACAACAGAAGGTGGATATTGTTTTTATTCTGCTACATGTGTAATCAAGCTGGGATTTAATTCAGTTGGTACAGTGCAGCTCTGCAGTCTCTGAGGTCCTGAGTTCGATTCCCAGCACTGCAAAAATTGAAGGATGTGGCAACCCACTCCCAAGGCAATCCCCAAACAATTAGCCATTGAAAACCCTATAAGGGTTGCTATGAGTTGGGCACAAATTGATGGAACCTAACAATAACAACATGTGTAGTCACATTATCTCCTTGAGAAAAGCTACTCATTATGATAGGTAATCTGTTTATAGAAACTACATTTATAAAAGACTGATAAGTGAATTTTACTGGCAAGACAGTTTATAGTTATCTCATTGATTTTACATGACTAACATGATCAACTCACATATTCTATAAGTCAGTAACTTGATTTCACTAGTTTATGTGGCTTAATTGCTTCCTAGAAATGTGAGACGGATGTGGCAGCCCACTCCCAAAAAAACCTCAAAAACAATCATCCATTGAAAATCCTATGAATAGCAGAGAACTACTGGGATAGTGCCAAGCATGGCACAGTGTTGGGGAGTGTTTCATTCTGTTGTACACAGAGTCACTCTGAGTTGGACCCAACTTGATGACACCTAACTCCACAACCTTACATAAGACATCTTTCTACTGTTTTCATTTCTTTATAGGTATAATGAGTAAATAATATTTATGTCATTGAAAATTAATAAAAATGTTAAAAAGAAAGAGGAATGGAAGGTAGAGAAATGGAGGTAGAATATTGTGCTTTGTTTTGCTTAGTTTTGTTGGGAAGTGGGAAAGTGAGACAATAGGTAAAGGGAGATATTGGAGCTAGGTGTCTACACCTAAATCCAATCTGCATATGCCTCTAATCTGAATCTGATTTTGTAGCCCTTTAAAACTGTTGAAAAAGTCCAGATTAGAACTGAAAATATATGGTACTTATTGTCCATTTGTACTTCTTTTGAGAACCTCTGTTCATTTGCCCACTTATTGATTGGATTATTTGGAGTTTTTTGGTGTTTATTTATTTTTTATTTCTTAAATATTCTAGACATCAATTACCTGTTGGATGTAGATTTTCCCATAATTTTTTTTCCCATGCTGTGGGCTTTTTTTTTTGTCTCCATTGCTGCACAGAAGCTTTTAAAATTCATGAAATCGCATTTATAAATTATTGTTGTTTCCTGGCCTATTGAAGACTTTTAAAGAAAGTTTTTCCATGCTTATATCATAAAGTGTTTCCCCTGTATTTTCCTCTTCAGTAACTCATTCTTTAAATTCTGAGCAAGAATTCTATGTCATAAAGCAATACTCTATGTATTGCTTTTTTTTAGACCTATTCTAGTTTCAAAACTAGTCAGTGACTATGATGGGGTTCAGTTCTTCCTAAAGGTTGAAGGACTTTTATGCACATTCAGGGAAATGTTACAAATTCATGATATGAAATAGGATTCTGTAAAGAACTAGGGGAGCCCTGTGCAGTGGCATATGCCTGTAATCCCAGCGATTTGGGAGGTGGAGGGAGGGGGATTGCAAGTTTGAGATCAGAAGCAGCCTGTGAAAATTAGCTAGACACTGACTCAAAATAATAAAAGAAATGGGCTGGGGATGCAGCCCAGTGGTAGAGCACTTGCAAAGCATGTGTGAGGCCCTGAGTTCATCCCCCAAGTACTGCAAAACTAACCCTGGGGAATATTTAATCTAGAGAAAAGAATTAAAGGGAACATGCTTGATATTTTAAAAGCTTTTGAAGAGCTATTATTTAAAATGTGATAAATTTATCTCTCAAGAACACTGAATGAAAGTTACAGGGAAATCAGATCATAGCCAAATGTGAAGACAAATTTTCTAACAGTCAGGAGTTCTTCCTGATTATCTTGAGACCATTTTATAACAGACTCTGGTTCATTGCATAGAGAAATACACTAGCAGACATTCAAAGGGGTTAAAAAATAGGCACTGTGGTTGAACCAGATAGGTTAAAATAGCATCTATTGGAAAAATTTCAAATTACAAGAATTTTGTAGATTTTGAAAACACAGAAAGACTGAGAAGAAAACACAAGTTATGTATAATTTTCCTAAGAAGAGATAAGCACTGACAGTGCTTTGGCATGTAAGCCATCTGTTGTTCAAGCTGTAGTTTGCTCAAGTATAACTAGAAAAGGGAGTAAGTAGGGCTCTGAAAGGTGTATGGATGTTACAGTTTGGATCTTGAATGTCTCCCAATGGTCCATGTGTTGAAGGCTTGGTCCCCAGTCCTTGGTGTGACTGAGAGATGGTGGAACCTTAAGGAAGTGGGACCTACTGGAAGGAAGTCAGGTCATAGGGTGTGTCATTAAAGGGGATATTGGGTGCCAGTCTCTTCTCTCTTTCTTTTCATGTCCTGAGTACCAGGAATGAGGTGAGCAGCTCAGTTGTGATCTGTTCTGCCATGATGCGTTACCTTGTCATAGGCCCAAAGGCAAAGGTGCCAATCAACTATGAACTGAAATCTCTGAAACCAAGAGCCAAGATAATTTTTTCTCATTTTATATTGATTTACCTTAGATACTTGTTCTGTGACAGACAGCTAACCAACACAATGTACCTGCAAAACTGCGATTGCACTGTACACAGTGTTTTGTAAACATCTTTCCTCTGGTATCATGTTGTGAACATTTTCTCTTGTAGTCACATAATTTTAAAGACTGATTTAGTATTCCATAAGGTGGATATACCATAATCTCTTTAAATAATGGTCTTATGTATACACTAACCTTGATATTTTTCCTCTTAAAATGTGATAGGAACAGCATTGTGCATATATTTGTCTTCTTTCTTAGGATAAATTCTTTGACATGGACATGAGGGATTAGGGTATATATATTTATAAGGCTTTTTTGCTCCATATTAAGTGACCTAAAATTTCCTTCTATTCTTGATATTCAATATAAGCTTAGACCCATGAAAGGGACATTATTGGTCATGCCGTTAATTATCAGAACATCTATTTCTAAATGTAGTACTCAGTGGCATATGGGTTAATACAAGTCTCCATGATAATATAAAATTCAGAGGCAAGGGAAATGCAATTTTCCTCCAATCATTACTGTGACCCTGGAAATAAGACTAGAGGAATTATTAAATAATTTATATATTTTCAATTATTTTTATTTCTTATTCTTATTTTCTTTACTCACTAATTACATATAAATCTGCACAAATCATGAGCTAATTGATGGTAGATGTCAATCTATATACATTTTTTGCTCTGTAGTCAACAATCTAAGTTATTATCATTTTAGTTTTTGATTATCTTGAGCTTAGATTTTTCTATGTAAGCAATCATATAACTTAATGATGTTTTTTCTTCCTTTCCAATATTTACATCTTATATTTTCTCTTTTATTGCATTGGCAAGGTCATCTAGAATAGTGTCAAATTGTAGTTATTATAGTGAGAATTCTTATTTTGTTAGTCATTTTAGTGCACATGCCTTCATTGCTATAGTATAGCATTTCCACATTAAAGCTGGATGCTAGTTCCCAGAGAGGCGTATAAAGAGAAGGGTTCAGTAAGTCAAGACAGCTTGGGAAATTGTAAGGTAAATAACCCTCCCCAAAAGTCACAGAACAAACATGTTAGTATATTAAAGCCTCTGAGAAATCCCCTGTGAAAAAGGAATTCTGTTAATTTGTTTAGCTCTTAACTTACTTGCTCTGGGGAAAACTATTTTTTCTAAACATACCTGTGGACATCTCCTCCCTTAATACCAGTTGAGAAACCCTGATCTCTTGTTTCACCATTCAGTATTGTGTTTGCTGTTGGCTTCTGATAAATAATTTTTTAAAAAATCAATCATGTAAAGGAAGCTGAGTTTTATAATTATTAAGAAATGGACATTGTATTATATCAAATGCCTTTTCTAATTTATTGGAATAATCATACAATATTTTTCTTTACCTTTTAAAAACAATGTTCTGTCAATGTAAGTCATTCTTGCCTATAATGTAGAGGTTAAGAACATGACTTTGTGGTGGTCTCTTTATAGACTATGCCAGTACTAAGCCTGCCATTTATTAGTTGTGTAGAAGCTAGCAAGTTAACTTTGCCTGGATCTCTTTCCTTGTTTGTAAAATGGAATGAGGTAGTAGTTATCTAAAACACACTCTAAGTGTTCAGTATGTTGTTGTTGTTGCTGTTAAGTGCCATCAAGTTGGGTCTTACTCATAGTGACCCTCATAGGGTTTTCAATGGCTGATTCTTTTGGGGTTGTTTCAGTAGTAGATTGCCATATCCTTCTTACAGTGACTGGCAAATAGCAGACATCTACTAAATGCATACTACTAACAATACTTCTTGTTTATTGTTGAATATTAATAATGGTAATTGATAAAAGCCTGGTAACTTTTGGGATGGTATAAATTTAACAACTTTTTATGGTTTTATTTCTAGGATTAGTCCTTTCAGATCATCTCTGCCTTTTCTTGTGGCAATTTTTATATAATAATTTTTTTCTAGAATACCACTATTTTTTCTAGATTTTCAATTTCATCTGTATTTGTGGTTATATTAAGATCTTTGTTCTTGTTCTGCATCATGCATTTTTTCTATTTCTTGTTCTTATTCAGAATTGTTAGATATTTATTTATCTATTTCATTAGTACTTAATAGATTTCAATATTTTGTAATTTCTAGAATTGTTACATTTTTAGTTTATTAACATCTGCTTTATTTCTTTTAACTCTATTTTGGTTTACTTAATTGCTATTCTATTAGTTCCTTTGGAAGAATGATGAGTTAATTTGGGTGTGATATTTGTCATTTTCTTTTTCTGTATTTCTTTTCTTTTCTTTCTTTCTTTCTTTTTTTTTTTTTTTTTAAGTTCCAGGGGGTTGAATCCAGGGCCTTCTACATACCTTGCAAACACTCTGTTAACTGAGCTGCAACTCTAGCTCCTTTCTTTTATTTTTTAAATTGAGACAGGGTCTTGCTATGTTATATATGCTGCCTCTGGCCTTGAGCCTCTGATCCTCCTGCCTCCACTTCATGAGTTGCTGGGATTACAGGCATGTACCACTTTACCTGGCTGATACATCCCATTTTCTGATAAAAATGTTTGGGGTTATTCACTTTTATTGCATATCTCTTGGCTGCATTTTACAGCTGTGTGGCAATATCATTGTCTTTCAATATAAAATTCTATAATGTCAGCACAAATTTCCATTTAACCTGAACAATGTAGAAGAGACCTGCAGCCGTACCACTGTGGCATCTGATCTGATCAAATTTCAGAAGCTAAGCAGGGTTGAGCGTGGTTAGTACTGGGATGGGAGACTCCCTGGGAACACCAGGTGCTGTAAGCTTGGGAGAAGGATGTGGCAATCTACTCCCCAAAATAAATCATCCATTGAAAACTCTATGAATAGCAGAGAAGCATGACAATAGTGTTTTGTCTGTTGTACATAAGACCACTATATATTGGACACTGACTCAGTGGCACCTAACAGCAAAAACATTTAGAAGAGGGCTTTTAAAGTTGTAAATGCGTAGCTGGGTGCTGGGTTTTGGAGGGTACCTGTTAAAATGATCTGGTTTTATTTTTGTGTGGTCAGTGAGCATTGCCTACTTTATTCCTACTTTTTGTAATTCATTATGGTTTCATTTGTGGTTTACTGTATCGTTTTTAAAAAGACAATGCCACAATATTTGAAAAGAATGAATATTTTAGGTGTAAACTTAGCAAGCTTTTCAAATCCTCTGTTATTTTAATTTTTCCTTATTTGATCTGACAAATATTCTTGTGGATATGGTTCTTTTTCTCCCAACTCTAGTTTTTCTTAGTAGCTGATAAATGGTTGACACTTTTTACTCTTTTAATATTATAGCATAGAACAAGGTCAACATGATGCAGAAGTTTGGAGGTGACAGAGGGAAATAGGATTTCATTGGAAGGGTTTTGGGTGTTCATCAATACACGTTAAACAAGCTGCTGATGTTAAGATTTATATTTAAAAGAATTGTTCTGGATACTGTACAGAACATTGAAGGTAGACAAAAGTAGAAGTACAAAGACTTAGGTGAGCTCTAGGTTAGATTTAGGCTGTGACTTGGCCTACATTGTGGGGTAGAGAAAAGAAGAATGGATGATTCATGATTTTACGTTTCCTCACAATAAAAGTAAAAAAGGAGCTGAGAGTGCAGATCAGTGTTAGAGCACTTGCTTAGCATGTACAAGGCCCTGGATACTGCAAGATAAATACATAATAAATAAATAAATGTCGATAGACACTATTGCTAGTAGAATATACATACACACAAATGTGTATATGTATATGTATATATAACCATTATAATACATTGTAAGCTATTACTATATACACTAGAATATATAAATATATATATTATTACTATATATACTGGATTATAAATGTATATATATTGTTAATGCAGTTGAATGTATATATATACACACACACATAAAAGCATTCATAAAATTAATAAATGTTAGCAAAATATTTGGTAATTATGTGCCATTGAGTAGTGTCAATGTTGTTATGTGCCATTGAGTAGTGTCCAACTCACAGTGACCCTTGTAGGGTTTTCAATGGCTGGTTGTTTAGGGATTGCTTTGGGAATGGATTGTCATGTATTTCTCCTGCTGGTAATTATTGTTGTTGTTGTTGTTGTTAGGTGCCATCGAGTCGATTCTGACTCATAGAAACCCTATGTACGCAGATCAAAACACAACCCGATTCAGTTCCAGGCACATTATCTTATTTCTATTTAAGCCCATTGTTGCAGGCACTGTGTCAATCCATCTCATGGAGGGTATTCCTTTTTATTTGTTGAACTGCCACTCTCCCAAAAATGATGTCTTTCTCCAGGCACTGATCTCTCCTGACTACATGTCTGAAATATGTAAGATGGAGTCTGGCCATTCTTGTTTCCAAGGAGCACTCTGGTTGCACTTCTAGGACAGATCTGCTGGTTGTTTTGGCAGTACATGGTATATTCAATAGATGTCTTCAGCACCATAATTCAAAAGCATCAATTTTTTTTCAGTCTCCCTTGTTCAATGTGCAGATTTCACAACCATATGATGCGACTGAAAATACCATGGCATGAGTCAGGCACACCTTCGTCTTCAATGTGACATCTTTACTTTTCAATACTCTAAAGAGATCTTTTGCCACAGCTTTTCTCAGAGCAATGTGTCTTTTGATTTCTTGACGGCTGGTTCTACTGGTGTTGATTGTAGAGCCAAGCAAAGAAAACTCATGGACAATCTCAATCTTTTCTCAATTTATTGTGAAGTTGCATACTGACCCAGTTGTAAGGATTTTTGTTTTGTTGATGTTTAGTCTCAATCCATACTGAGGCTATCTTCTTTGATCTTCATCAGTAAATGTTTCAAATCGTCTTCACTTTCAGCAAGCAGAATTGTGTCATATGCACAACACAGGTTGTTAATGAGTCTTCCTCCAATCCTGATGCCACATTCTTGCTCTTAAAGTCCTGCTTCTCAGATTATTTGCTCAGCGTATAAATTGAAGAGATAGGGTGAAAGTATACAGCCCTGACACACACCTTTCTCAACTTTAAACCACTCAGTGTTTCCTTGTTCTATTCGAACAACTGCCTCCTGGTTCATGTACAGATTCCTCATGAGTGCAACTAGGTGCTCTGGTATTCCCAATTTCTGAAGTGTTATCCATAATTTATTATGATCCACACAGCCAAATGCCTTTGCATAGTCAATAAAACATAGATAGACCTCTTTATGATATTCTCTGCTTTCAGCTAATATCCACCTGACATCAGCAATGATGTCCCTGGTTCCCCACCCTCTTCTGAATCCCATTTGATTTTCCAGTAATTCCCTGTTTATATACTACTGCAGTTGCTTTTGAATGATCTTTAGTAAAATTTTGCTTGTGTGTGATATTAATTATATTGTCTGATAGTTTGCATATTGAGTTGGATCCCCTTTTTGGGGAATAGGCACGATATGGATCTCTTCCAGTTAGTTGGCCAGGGAGCTGTTTTTCAAATCTGTTGGCATAAACATGTTAACACCTCCAGTGCTGCATCTGTTTGTTGAAACATCTCTATTGGTATCCCATCAATTCCTGGAGCCTTGTGTTTCACCAGTTCTTTCAAGGTGGCTTTTACTTCTTTCTTCAATACCATCGGTTCCTCCTCATATGCAACCTCATGGAATGGTTGGTCATCTACCAATTCTTTTTTGTATAACAACTCTGTTATTCCTTCCATCTTCTTTTGATGTGTCCTGCATTGTTTAATATTTTCCCTGGAGAATCTTTCACTGTTGCCACTCAATGCTTGAATTTTTTCTTCATTTCCTTAAGCTTGAGAAACACAGAGCATGTTTTTCCCTTTTGGTTTTCTGCCTCTAACTCTTTGCACATGTCATTATAATATTTGTTTTTGTCTTCTCAAGCTGCCTTTTGAAATCTTCTGCTTAGATCCTTAACTTCATCATGTCTACATTTGACTTTAGCTGCTTGATGTTCAAGGGCAAGTTCCAGCATCTCTTTTCACATGTAATTTGGTCTTTTCTTTTTTTCTTGTCTTTTAAATAACATTTTGCTTTGTTTTTGAATGATGTATTTTGTGTCATGCCACAACTCATTGGGCCTCCTGTCATTTGTGTCTAATACATTAAACCTATTCTTGAGGAGGTCTCTGAACTCAGGTGGGATATACTCAAGGTCATACCTTAACTCTCATACATTTGTTCTAATTTTCTTTAGCTTCAGTTTGAACTTGCTTATGAGAAGTTGATAGTCTGATTCACAATCAGCACCTGGTCTTGTTCTGACATTTGATATAGAGCTTTTCCATCATCTCTTTCCACATGTGTAGTCAATTTCATTCCTCTGTGTTCCATCTGGTGAAGTCCATGTGAATAGTTGCTGTTTATGTTTTTGAAAAAATGTATTTGCAGTGAAAAGGTGATTAGTCTGACAAATACTATCATGTGATCTCCCACATTGTTTATGTCACCAAGACCATATTTTCCAACTACTGAGCCTTCTTCTTTGTTTCCAACCTTTGCATTCTAGTCACCAGTAATTTTCAGTATGTCTTGATTGAATGCTTGAGCTATTTCAGATTGCAGAAGCTGGTAGAAATCTTCCTTTTCTTCATTTGTGGCCTTTGTGGTGGGTGCATAAATTTGAATAATAGTCATCTTAACTGGCCTTTCTTGTAGACATATTGATATTACTCTATCACTGACAACATTGTAATTCAGGACAGATCTTGAGTTGTCTTTTTTGATGATGAATGCAACCCCATTTCTTTTCAGTTTGTCATTCCAAGCATTGTAGACTATACGGTTATCTGACTCAAAATGGCCCATACCAGTCCATTTTAGCTCACTCATGCCTAGAATATCAATGTTTATGCTCTTCAGTTCTCTTTTAATGATTTACAATTTTCCTAGATTCATATTATGTACATTCCATGTTCCAATTATGAATGGATATTTACTGTTATTTCTCCTCATTTTGAGTGGTGTCACATCAGCAGACAGAGGTCCCTGGAGCTTTACTCCATTTCTGTTATCAAGGTAGACTCTACTTTGAGGCAACTCTTCCCCAGTAGTCTTTTGAGTGCCTTCCATCCTGGGAGGCTCATTTTCTGGCACTATACCTGACAGTGTTTCTTTGCTATCCATAGGGTTTTTCAATGGCTAGTTGTTTTGAGAGTGGTTTGCTGATGCCTACTCCCTAGTCTTAGTCTGGAAGCTCAGCTGAAACCTGTCAACCATCAGTGACCCTGCTGGTATCTGTGATACTAGTGTCATAGCTTTCAGCCTCATTGCAACACATAAGCCTCCACAGTATGGCAAACTTTCAGACATTGGGGTGGTAATTATTAGTAAAGTTAAATATATATATGTATATACACCTCATTATATATCTTATATACAATATTTATATGTACATACAAACCCCTGGAGGAATTTTTAATTTGTTCGACCAATAGTATATCATTCATGGAGATTTTGGGGAGCAATACAATATAAACGGCAAGTATGAATCTCAGGAGTGGCTAAAGTAGACTCATGGAAAACTGTGATAAAATAAAACATCTGGAAAAACATTACAGCAATATGAGGAAGAATATAAAAATTTGCAGATTTATCTAATAAAGAACCTTTATTTATTTATTTTTTTGTGGTACTGGAGGTTGAAGCCAGGTCCTTGCACTAGCATGCTTTGCAAGTGCTGTACCACTGAGCTGCACCCTCAGCACATGTTTTTTACTTTTTGAGACAGCGTCTTGCTAAATTACGCAGACTGCCTCTGGTCTTGAAGTTGGGATCCTCCTGCCTCTGCCTCCTGAGTTGCTGGGATTACAGGCATGTGCCACCATGCCCCTCTTGGCTTGAACCTTTATGATTTTAACTGATGTAGAAGAAAGGACACATTAGAAGGTAATGATCTCTACAAGTAGAAAGGAGATTGTTGGTGGGGGAGGTGGAGATAGGGGAGCAGGGTCATGAGAGGGTAATGGGGAAGTTATGTGAGCAATGTGCAATGAAATGTATATATGGAAATGTCACAATGAAATACATATCATAACAAAACCCATTAAGTTGTACATTAAAAATTTCCAATGAAAAATTAAAAAAAGAAGGTAATGCTCTCTGGAACAACCTAATGCTGAAGGAAATTGTTTTCAAGAATATGGGAATAAAAATAAAATACTCACTTGGACATCTCTTGAAATTCAAGGAGAAATATAAAGACATATGAATCACTGTACTTTTGACAATGTAGCAGTATGTAATATTTTATATCTATGTGACCCATAAAGTGTGCACTTAACTGATAAAATATGACTTTGAAGTAATTGGATGAATGAAGATAAATGGATAAATAGTGTTACAAAATTAACTTTACAGCTTTAAAACTGCCTGGAAAATAAAGTAGATTCAAGTACCTGAAATGAGTTTATAATAGCCTTGCAAATATCTTTCTTCACTGTCCCACATAGAAATATTAGCAAGTATTATGCAAATTATATTATGTCAGTGGTTTGGTTTATCATTTTGATGAATGTAGAAGCAAAGCAGGATCAGTTAACTGAGAATAGAGATAAGTCTTGTACTTGGTGCTATCTTACAACTGTGTTAAATAAATAGGAAGTGATTAGTGCATTTTCAAAGGACTGATTAGCATTTCAGATATGATTATGAATATCTGTTTTTGAACATCGAGTTAAGTTTTTCAGCCAATTAAAATTGTTTCTGTTTTATATAAACATCTCTAAATTTATTGTCTAATTTAACTCTTGTTTGTTGAGCAAATGAGTCAGTGAATTCCAAAATCTGTACTTTATCATGTTCTGTGTAGCTTGCCTTATCAAATGGTAGTACAAAGTAAGAGTTTAAGAGTCAGAGTGACAAGGGTTCAAATCCAAACTTTGGTGTTCAGTAGCTGTGGGTCTTTGGCTAAGTTAGCTTTTCTAAGACTGAGTTTCTTCATCTGTAAAATAGGAATGATAAAGATATCTACTTCATGAAGCTGTGAGAGAATGCAATGAGTTAATCCATGTAAAACAATACTCTCTGAAAGCCATTTTTATACTTCTTTTTTCTCCCACCTCATGTCCATTCACTTAAAGCAACTCCAGACTGGTTTCTAGTACCATCCCCCACTGAAACTGTTCTTGCTAATTTCATTAATGGCATCTATTTTGTATTTGTGTACATTTTTCTTTGCCTCTGTTCTGTTCAATGTCTTAGTGATCAACTTCTCATATCTTCATCTCTCCCAAGGCCATCTCATTCTTTTCTATGGTTGTGAATACTGTGTATATGCCAGTACTTCCCAAGAGAATTTCTCCATATCAAGTCTCTTACTTGATCTCTAGACTCAGATATCCAGCTGCATGTTTGGTATTTCTACTTGGATGTCCATTCATCTACATCTCAAATTTACAAAGTCCAAAGCAGAACTATTGATATTATTTTAACTGGTTTTGCAACCTATTCTTCCTATCTAATTGTTGTTAGATGCTGTTGGATTTGGGTTCAACTCATAGCAACCCTATGTACAGTAGAATGAAACACTCCCTGACATGGCCATCCTCAGGACTATGTCAGTGCTTTTCTGCTATTCATAGGGTTTTTGATGGTGGGTTGTTCTAGGATTGTTTCAGGAGTGTGCTGCCAGGTCCTTCTCCTATTTTTACAGTGCTGGGGATTGATCCCAGGGTCTGAGAGTACACAGAGTAGTGCCCTACCAATTTAGCTAAACCTCAGCCCTCTTACCTAATAGATGTCACCAAAATCTGCCCAATTATGCAATCTACAAAGCTGGGAATTATTCTTTTCCTTTTCCTTTTCTTCACCTCTCATTTAGTCCCATGATTGCCACTTCTAAAATATATTTTTTATACACCCATTGTTTTTTTTAATTACCACAGCTACAACTTAAGTTATCATTTCTTGTCTGGATTTCCACAGAGTCTCCAGTATCAGTAGGAATATTTTAGGTCTGCATGTTATCAAAATGCCCAATTAATAAAACATGGCAAATTTTAGTGAAAATTTCTTTCCTTGTTTGAGTTAAATAAAGCTTATAAACCTTAGAAAGAAAATTAAACATGTAACATATTTCTTTGAATTTAGGTGCAAATGCTACATTTGCAGTATAAGGATGTTACTGGAATTTAATAAAATATTTTAAAGGATTTGTGTATCACTTGTACTTGTACAAGTCACACTTGGACTATCTGGTTTCTATCTGTAAGGCAAGGGTCTCTTTGACTTTATCTCCAAAGCAGTTGGGGGCAAGAAGACACTCATTTTTGTAGTGCTGTTTCTTTCTGCCTGCTAAGACTCTCTGAATTGTTTTTCTTCTCCTCATCACATGACCAGTCTGTTTGGAAAACTCCAGGCTCACAGAATGGCACCTTTCCTTTTCTGGTGACTTTATATTTTATCCCCACAAGCTTCTTTAGGCCCTCTCCTTTCCTCCTTACTGGTTTTAGGGAACTGACAGGAAGCATTGGGGCTGGCTGTTGGTATTCTACTATCTTGGGAGTCTCTCCTATTTGTGTGTAGTCTCACTTAACCAGAGGAATAAATTTGCTCCTTTTCTCATCTTTAAATCAGAAAATGATCTATAATCAAGCAAACATATCTTCTCACTTGTCCATCTGATTTCAGTTTTGCTACTGCCATTTTTCACATAAAATTTAGCTTTAATAAACTTTAAAGACTGAAACATGTATACCAAAGAACACACAAAATATAAGTACATAACTTGAAAAATTATCACAAAGTAATCATTATTGAATTAAGAAAATAGAATATAAATATTAGAGATAGTATGATAAAAACTGCCAGCAACCTGGCCAACAAGCAAAATTTCAAAAGATGCATAATATAGTAGACAGATAATAAAAATCTGGGGCATAGAAATCTGAGTTTGTGACTTCATTCCATTGCTTGCTTCCTATCTTTTTTGATAACACAGCACAAGTTAAAAATTATAGTATTTAGACTAGGGTAAATGGCATAGTTTGTCTAAGGCCAGAGGCAAAAAGCCCTCTACTTTGTCTATCCTCAACCTGTTTGAGCTGCAGAATGAGGGATCAGTATCTTGCCATACTGTCAGGGCACATCAGCATGTCATGGCACAACATGTGGAAAATTCTGACATACTAATGTTTTGATGTTAATGCACACAATTTTTTTCATTTACTATTCTAATTTAATAAAATTATAAATTAATTAATTTTAATAGACATAATATTTGTACATACTATAGTATAATTTAATACATGTATACAATGTGTAGTAAATAAGTCAGGATACATGGCATTTCTATCTCCTGGACATTTGTTGTTTTTATATGTTGGGAGACTTTAGATCATTTTTCTAGTTATTTTGAAAGGTATACAAGATTATTATAACCCATAATTACCTTAATGTACTACAGACTACAGGAGCAAATTCCTCCTAGATATCTACCTTTATTTTAGTACCATTTATCTAACTTCTTTCTACTCCTCTTCCTACTTTTGTTTTCATAAATAGAGGTGATATTATTAATTTTTTTGTCCTTCATTCTGTTGATATGGTATATCATGTTTGCATATTTTAAACCATTCTTGTGTCCTTGGGATTCATCCCACTTAATTATGGTGAATAATCTTTTTAATGTGTTGCTATATTCAACCCAGCCTGAAGCTGTACCACTGTGGTGTCTGATCCCGTCAGATCTCAGAAGCTAAGCAGGGTCAGACCTAGTTAGTAGTTGGATGAGAGACCACCTGAGAACACAAGGTGCTATCAGCTTGGCAGAAGGACTCAGCAACCCACTCCTAAAAACCAATCAGCCATTGAAAAGCGTATGAATAGTAGAGAAGTGCTGACAATACTGTTTCATCTGTTGTATATAGGGTGGCTATGAGTTGGACACTGACTAGATGGCACTTAACAACAATAACAGCAACAACAACATATTTTATGCTCATATTTTATTGAGGATTTTTGCATCTATGTTCATCAAGTTTTTAGAGTGTGATTTTCTCTTTGTTGTGTTTTTGTCTGATTTTCATATGAGGATAATCTGACCGTATAGAATGAATTTGTAACAACTACCTCCTCTTTAATCTTTTGGAATAAATTCTTCTTAAATTAAGAAAAATTGGTGTTAGTTCTTTATTTTTGGTGGAATTCAGTAGAGAAGCCATTTGATCCTCCTCTTTTCCTTGATAAGAAAATTTTTCTACTAATTCAATTTTATTATTCATTATTAATTTGTTTAGGTTTTCTATTTCTTCATGATTCAGTTTTGGTAAGGGGTATTTGTCCAAGAATTTGCCCATTTCTTCTAGATTATTAAATTTGTTGGCATATAGTTGCTCATAATACTCTCTAAAGATCCTTTGTATTTCTGTGGTCACTTTATTTCTGATCTTATTTTTGGGTCTTCTCTCATCTTTACTTATTTGGTCAAGCTAAGGTTTGCCAAGTTTGTTTATCTTTTCAAAAAGCCCACTTCAGTTCATTTACTCTTGCATTATTTTTTAGACTATTTTATTTATTTCTTCTTTTATCTTTATTTATTAGTATATTTATTTATTAGTATTTATTATCTTTATTTATTAGTAGTAAGTTACTAATTTATTTATTATACTAATACTAATTTATTTATTAGTAGTAAGCTACTAATTTGGGGTTTGATTTGCTTTTATCTGTTTAGTTCCTTGAGGTATAATTATATAAATGTTTCTGTTTTTGTGACATAAGCATTTTTTGGATTTATAAAAACTTTTTTATCTTAGTTTTGATTTTGCTATATCCCATAGGTTTTGGTATGTTCTATTGCCATTTTCTTTGTTTCAAGAATTTAAAAATTTCCTTCTGAGTTTCTTCTTTCATTCACTGTGTTTTCAGGAGTAAGTTGTTTAAGTTCCACACATTTATATAGTTTATAAAATTTTTCTTATTATTGATTTCTAGATTTATTATAAAAGATACTTGATGTGACTTCAGTTTTTGAAAGTCTTTTAGGACTTGTTTGAAGTCTACCATATGATCTGCTTGCAGCTGTAGCCCTGTGGCATCTGATCCCGTCAGATCTCAGAAGCTAAACAGGGTCAGGCCTGGTTAGTGCTTGGATGGGAGACTGCTTAGGAACACTAGGTGCTGTAGGCTTGGGAGACAGACTGGCAACCCACTCCCAAATATCAATCCATCATTGAAAACTCTATGAATAGCAGAGAAGCACTGACAATAATGTTTCACCTGTTGTACGTAGGGTAGCTATGAATTGGATACTGACTCCACGTCACCTAACAACAACAACAACAACAACAACAACAACAACAACAACAACCATATGATCTATCCTGGAGGATGTTCCATATTCTAGTGAGAAGAATTGTGCATACTGTGGCTATTGGATAGCATATTCTATAAATATCTGCGTGGTGCACTTTTTTCCAGAGTATGGTTTAACTCTGCTGTTTGATGATTTTATGTCTGAATGATATGCCCTTTGTTGAAAGTGGAGGTGTTAAATTCTCCTTTATTGTATTAGACTCTTTCTTTCTCTTTAGATCTATTAATCTTTTTTCTATACATTCAGGTGCTCTGATATTGGGTACAAATATGTATATGAAATTGCTGCTTGAACCCCTTTATCAATATATAATATTTCTTGTTTATTTATAGTTTTTGATTAAAAATCTATGAGATGTGATAAAAAAACATGATGAAGGTTTAAATTTCAGAAATTTACAATAAAAGTTATATAGCTGCCCATTCTTCTCAGAATACTCCCTGTGCCTTTGAACACATTTATCCCATCATTCTTGACACTTTCTGAAGCAGTTCTGGAAGTCCTCTTTCATGAGTGTCTATAATTGGACTGTCATGGCCACCATGCTGTCCTGAATTGATTCAAAACATTTAACTGTCATAGTCATTTTAACTTTAGGGAAGAGTCAAAAGTTGCACAGTGCCAGATCCATTGAATAAGGTGGATTAGGATACACTGTAATGTTTTTATTTGACAGAAATTGCTGTGAAGCAAGGTATGACACAAAGCATTATCATGATGGAAGATAAAACTAGACACTCATGAAAGCGGACTTCCATAACTGCTTCAGAAAGTGGCAAGAATGATGGGATAAGTGTGTTCAAAGGCAGGAGGAGTATTTTCAGAAGGATTAATAGCAATGTGTCTTTTACTGTAATAAAAATGTTTTATTTAAATATGCACCATGGTTTTGGGTAACAAGTTATATATTATATAAAAATGACTACTTTTGCTTTCTTCTGGATTCCATTTGTTCCCTTCAAACATGAGATGTTTGAATTTTGCATCCATTGAATTTCAGTCTACATGTGTCCTTAGAGGTGAAATGAATTTCTTGTAAGCAGCATGTTGTTGAATCTTTTTTTATCCATTCATTTACATAGTGTCTTTTTAATTTTTTTGACAGTCTTGCTGTATAGCCCAGGCTGGTCTATAATGCATGAGCCTCCATCTCTAGCCACCAAAGTAGTGGGGTTACAGGCATATGCTACCCTGCCCAGCATATTGTGTCTTAGTTTAATCAGAGAATTTATCCATTTTCATGTAAAGTAATTATCAATAAATAAGGTCTTACAACTGCCATTTTGCTACTTCTAGTTTTATTGCAGTTCCTTCTTTCATTTATCTCTCTCTTACAGTGTTTGTGTTTAAGAAATTTCCTCTAGCAGTGTGTTTTGATTCTTTTTTATTAGTTTTGGTGTGTCTAATATAGATGTTTAATTTGTAGTTAACTATGAGCTTACAGGGCTTGGATTTAGCTTAGCTGGTAGAGTGCTGCTGTACACTTTCTGAGAACCTGGGTTTGATCCCCAGCACAGCAAAAATGGGGGAAGGATGTGGCAGTCTATTCTCAAAACAATCCCGCAACAATCAGCCATTGAAAAGCATATGAGTCAGATCTCTACTAGTGGGATACAACTCCATGACACCTAACAACTAACAACAATGAGATTACAAACAATATCTTTTGATTACAACAAGCTACATTTGAATATCAACTTGGTATTGACTTTAAAGATAAGAAACAAAAAGATAGAAAGAAAGAAAGGAAGAAAGAAAAAGTGGAGTGCATGTTATAATCCTGTGACTCAGGAGACTAAGGCAAGAGGATTGCAGTTTTGAGGCCAGAGGATAGCCTTTGTGACTTAGTGAGACTCTACTTCAAACATGAAAAGTCAAAAAGGGGCTGGGAGTTTTGACCAGTGGCAGACAGCTTGCCTAGCATGTGTGAGGCCCTAGATCTAACCCCAGTAACGCAACAAAAAAAAAAAAAAAAAAAAAAAAAAAAAAAAAAAAAAAAAGAAAAGAAAAAGAAAAATACAAAGAATCTCTACATTTCCCCTCCATTTCTTCCCATATTTTGAATTGTTGATGTCTCTTTTGATGTCCCATTTTATCTTTCTATATTGCATATCTGTTAAGTACTAATGTAGTTATTTCTAGTTGTTTTTTTTGTCTCCATAAAAATATGTATGATTTGTTAACTATATATATGATTTACAATATTACAGCATTCTGAATTTTGTGTTAATTACTCTTATTAATTATGGGCTAGGATTTAGCTCAGTTGGTAGAGTGCTGAGCTGCAGTCTCTGAGGTCCTGAGTTCAATTCCGAGCACCACAAAAATGGGAGAAGGACTTGGCAATCCACTCCCAAGGCAATCCTGAAAACAGCTAGCCATTGAAAACCCTATGAGGGTCCCTATGAGTCAGATACCAACTCTACGGCACCTAACAACAACAACAACTCTTATTAATTAGTTTTATACCTTCTGATTATTTTCTTATTCTTTAGTATTTCCTTGTTTTAGTTTAAGGAACTCACTTTAGCATCTATCTATTATCATCTGTTCATGATAGTTTTTTAAGCTTTTGTCTGGGGAGGTATGTATTTCTCTTTCTTTCTCTCTCTCTTTCCTTCTTTTCTTTTCTTTCTTTCTTTTTTTTTTTTTTTTTTTTTTTTTTTTTTTTTTTTTTTTTTTTTTTTTTTTTTTTTTTTTTTTTTTTTGTGGTACTATGGATTGAACCCAGGGCCTTGAGTTTGCATGCTTTGCAAATGCTGAACCACTAAGCTGCACCCCAGCCCCCCTTTTTTTTTTTGTACTTTCTTGAGGCAGAGTCTTGCTAAATTATGCCAACTGCCTCTAGTCTTGAACTTGCTATCCTCTTGGCTCTGCCTCCTGAGTCGCTGGATTATAGACATGCGCCACCACACCAACTCCTACTTAATTGATTTCTAAAGGAGAGCAAAGTATTTTTATTGGCAATTTTTTTTTCTTCAGCACTGGAAATCTCATCCTATTCCTAGTCTGTAAAGTTTCTGCTGGGAATTCTGTTGTGGGGTGAATTAGAACACTTTTCAATGTAATTTTTTTTTCTTTTCTCTTGCTGTTTTCAGAACTTAATCTTTAACATTTGAAAGCCTTGGGGGAGAGTTGTTGAGCTGAATAGGACTTGTAACCTTTGACTTTCATGTCTTTCACTTGAATACGTATATCCTTCTCTAAGTTTAGAAAAATTCATTTTATTGTCTCTCTGAATAATCTTTCTACAATTTGGCATTCATAACTTCTACTCAAACCCCAGTAACTTGAATATTTGCTTTTCAAGTGTTGGTCTAAATTTCCCTTAAGCTTTCTTCATTATTCTTCATTCTTATTTTTTTCTCCCTAGGGTCACTATGAGTCTAACTAACAACAGTGGTCACTTCTGCCATTTTAGCACTAGATGACACCCTAAATTAAAGTTTGTCACATGGCTGTGGTTGGTGTGTTGTTACTGTCTCAACACCAGAGGGTGTGTCAAACAAGAGTCTGCCCCAAATGTGAAGTTGGTGTCATGTTCAAAATGAATGGGAGCAGTATCTAAAACGGTAGTCTTCACCTGCCAACCTACATCCAGGATCAGGAAAGGCTCTAATACCTCATTCACGGTCATTAGTCTGTAGTCAGGTACTATAGGATCCTACCTAGTTCTGGGCGTCACTGTGGAAAGACCAGCCAGAGGCGCCTGTACCATGACTTGGCACCCACCACTCTTTTCCTCCTCCTAGTGGACAATTACCTTCTCTGTGTTGTGTTTCCTGAGGTGGGGGAGGAATTGGGTGTCTAGTCCCTTGGTGGTAAAGGCTCACACTAAAGTTGGTTGCCTCTGAGTTTCACGGCTATAGGGACTTGCACAATCTTTGGAATTTGCCCAAGGCCCACTCCACAGTTTGTGGTAATGCAGAGTGAAACCTGAAACATTCTTACTGGTGTACAGGTCTCTATTTGGTGCCATGACAGGTCAACAGGCTCTATCTAGTGGCACTGGCCAGGGAACCAAAGGTCTCTGGATTCTGACTGACACTGGGCTTTATTGTGGTGAACCTGGCATTGAGTTCCAAGAAAAAGCATTTACTTACTTTCCCTTCCCACCCACCCACCAGCTGTGTTTTGTGCTATGCCACCTCAAGGTGATGGAGAGGTGGTGGAGTCAGTCCATTGGCACATGGCTAGTGTGAGTTCAGAGGGTCAGACTGAGGGCACTGGCCTGAGCATAGGCCTGTGGGGCTCTACTCAGTTCAGGCTTTCACCATGGTGTGTCTGGTACTGAATTTCAAGTCTAAAGTCTGAACTTCATTCCCTTTCCCTCTCCCAAGGAGGAGATGTGTCTCTCCATGCTAACATTGCTCAGAGTCAGGGGATGGGTGAAGTGAGCAAATCTTTCCTTCTTATTTTCTTTGATGCATCTTTCTTCTACTTGTTTTCCTCAGCTCTTGTGAAGGTAATTTGGTACATGATTAACTGTTCAAATTGATGATTGATGGAAGGTCTTCATCAGTTGTCATCTTGTTCTGTCTCTCTACTGTTATTAGCTTAAACTTCTAATTTTTCATTTATAATTGATAAGCTGTTTTTTAAACAGCAAAGTTAACATTTGATTGGTATCAGTTTCAAATGAACCCCCATTATACACAATGACTATATTTCAAATGGAGAATTTTCTTTCCTCTTTTTAAAACAAGGAAAATGATAATGAGACTCAAGCATTGATTTGGAATATTCTGCCCAATTTGTAATATTTAACCCTCACTTCTTCCTTGTGGGCACTGTATGTAGTGAGAACAAGACACTTCTGTGCCACACTTCTGCCTTGCAGCTGCTGGAAAGGACCTGACTTAGGTGTTCCCTCCAGAGTTTTTGGACATCTGCTTCCTGTCTTTCCTCTGAAGCACTTGCTTTGCTTTCCAGGGTTTTAGAATGATTTTGGTAGAAGACTAGCATTTAATTTTCGTATTACCCCTTTTCTGGAATATAACTAGCCTCTAAGTTTCAGCTTTCATAAGGTTATCTTAAATATCATAAAAATGCCAAGAATGAATTCTTAGTGTGATGAATCATAAAATCTGTTTTTAATGCTTATAGAAAGAAAATATTTCTTAGGCAAAGTAATAGCACCTTGACAGTTAACAGAAGTTAAAAATATTTTTGTTATTTGCTACTTGGTTTTACAAGAAAATGAGTTAATTCAAGCCTTTGGTTATTACCTCTAATTCCCCGCTGATTAATTCACTTTGGACCAGTTTCAGCCTACCTGGTATCTTCACTGTGCACATATACATGCACACACATGAGTACAATGTCTGTTTTTGGATTAGATTCTGAGGGCCATGGGAGAAACAAAACAGTTTCTGACTATAAGTATAGTTTTTCATGAAACTTTAAATTGAAATGCTCTTAAAGTTTGATTTATAGAATTCAGGTTTTTTTTTGTTGTTATTGTTTAAACACACACTCACTCTAATATTTTAAAAAAGTTCTCTGGACTATTATTTTGAAACTTTTCTTTTATTTTCCCCAATGCTGTTAAACAGTCTTTTCTATTTACTTATATTCTTATTGGACTTTAGAAGAAAATATATTTTTAAAAAGTATTTATTACATTTAAAACCCTTACACTTAACAGCAAGAGAAATATTATCACTGCATCCACATATGTTGTTGTTGTTGTTAGGTGCCGTCAAGTTGGTATCCGACACATAGCGACCCTCATAGGGTTCTCAATGGCTGATGGTTTCGGGATTGCCTTGGGAGTGGACTGCCAGGCCCTTCTCCCATGCATCCACATATAACAGCATCAATTTGTTATTGGATAAATGCTTAATCTCTTCAAATTTGTAATTGTAACAAACATTTGTTTTGTATTATTAACATTAATGAGGATATATTTACAATGGAACTTTTTTTTTTTTGTGGTACTGGAGGTTGAGCCCAGGGCCTCTTGATTGCATGCTTTGCTAGTGCTGGACCACTGAGCTGCACCCCAGCCCATATTTTTAGTTTTTGAGACAGGGTCTCACTAAGTTACGCAGACTGCCTCTGGTCTTGAACTTGCGATCCTCCTGCCTCTGCCTCCCGAGCCACTGGGATTACAGGCATACGCCACTGTGCCTGGCACAATTGAACTTTTTAAAAATAGGTATCTTCACTGCTTAACTTTCACTACTGTGAAAAACACTTGTTTTGTCTTTCAAATAGCTTTAAGAAGTGATGTTATGTGCTAACTAAGGAAATGTTGTTAGGTGCCCACAAGTCAGGTCTAATAGGTGACTCTAAGTATAGTAGAATGAACCACTACCCAATGCTGTGCCATGCACATGAACTTTTTATGTTTGAATCCATTATTGCAGCTATTATGTTTCTTCTCATTTTGAGTCAGACCACATCAGCAAATGGAGGTCACAGGCTTTACTCCATTCCTGTCATTAAGGTTGACTCACAGCCATACCACCCCGACCTCCATCAGATCTCAGAAGCTAAGCAGGGTGGGGCCTAGTTAGTACTTGGATCAGAGACCACGTGGGAATACCAGGTGCTGCAGGTTTGGGAGAAGGACCTAGCACCCACTCTTGAAATAATCAGCCATAGAAAACCCTATGAAGAGCAGAGAAGCACTGACAATAGTGTTGGGCATGGCATAGTGGCTGGGGATTGTTTCGTTCTGTTGTACATAGGGTTGCTATGAGTTGGACCCGACTCCATGGCACCTAACAACTACTGTTTTGAGGGAGCAACTCTTCCCTAGTCATTTCTTGAATGCCTTCCAGCTTAGAGAGCTTATTTTCCATCATTATATCTGACAGTGCTCCTCTGCTATTCATTGGGTCTTCCATGGCTAATTGTTTTGGGAGTGCTCTTTTCCTGAGTCTGTCTTAGTCTAGAAGCTCAGATGAAACATGTCTACCATGGGTGGCTCTGCTGGTATCTGAAATAACAGTGGCATAGACTGTAGCATCATAGCAACATGCAAGCCCCACAGCATGACAAGTTGACAGACACATGGGGGAAGGAAACATTAGGGGAAAGCCATACCACTCTGGTGTCTCATCTTGTCAGATATCAGCAGCTAAGCAGGGTCAGTCCTTGGTTAGTCCTTGGATGGGAGACCTCCTGGGAATACCAGGTGCTGTAGGCTTGGGAAAAGGGCTCAGCAGCTGACTCACAAAACAATCAGCTATTTGAAACCCTATGAATAGCAAAGAAGCACTGACAATAGTGTCAGGTATGGCCCAGTGTCAGGTAGTGTTTTGTTCTGTTGTACATAGGGTCACTATGAATCAGACCCAACCCTATGTCACCTAACAACAATATGTGGTTGTTAGTACATTGTTGTTGATGTTAGGTGCCATCGAGTCGGTATCCGACTCATAGCGACCCTCTGTACAACAGGGGAAACACTATTGTCAGTGCTTCTCTGCTGTTCATAGGGTTTTCAATGGCAGATTGATTTTTGGGAGGGGGTTGCCAGGTCCTTCTCCCAAGCCTACAGCTTCTGGTGTTCCCAGGAGGTCTTCCATCCAGGTACTAACCAGGCCCGACCCTGCTTAGCTTCAGAGATCTGATGGGATCGGAAGCCACAGGGCTACGGCTGCAGGCTGTTAGTACATATTACCTATTATTATTGATCAAAGTAATACACATTTATTGAACATTTACTATAGTAAGTGTGAAATTTATTTATTCTTTACTGAAAATGCTATGATGTAGAGAGATATGAAATTGAAGACATTTCACAATGTGAAAGGCCTCTGGTCCACTGGAATGAATGTGGGTCACGGGGCTGGAGCAGGGTTATGAGGCCCTGCTATTCAAGGTGTTCACATTTTAATTTCAGTCTAGTGGGGGAATAGCAGCCACCCAGGGAGAGGGGCTGGGTCTTTGTTTGTGCATGGGGGGTGGGTGCGGATGCTTGAGTAGGCAGTTATTTACGAGTATGAAAACATTTTCATATTTTAAGAAACAGATCTCCCATACTGACCCATGTCAGGAAATACCAGAACTAGAGGTAGTATTTTATTATTCTACAAATTGTAGTCAAGGAAATCAAGACTCAGAGAGATATAATTTGCCAATGTGTAATATAACTTCATAGAGATGCACCCTGCTAGTATAGCATTAGGACTTGAATGGAAGGAATAGAGTGAGGTCAATGTGTAATATGCACTTAGAGACTACTTTTACTAAAAAGGATTGACTCCTCACTTAAACCCATAAGTGTCTTATGAGGCATCTAAAGATCACCAGCCCTGTCCTGGACCTGTAGCCACTTTAGGTTCTGGAAGCTTTTATCCATAAACATCTCTTTGACAAGAGACTACAAACAACTCCTGCAGCTGTGACAGCTTTCTGAAAACACCTTAAGAAACCAGAACAGAAAGACTGGTTAATTGTCCATATCCCCACTCAAAGCTCCTCTACTTAAACTTGAAGCTGATATAGATGTACTTAGGGTCACCTGTTCCTCTTCGCAATGCACACATTGATCAAATTTCCTTTCTCTGCTTTTCACCATTGCTTGCCTCTTTAATTAGCACATTGGGGATGGGTGGCCAAGCCTAATTTGAGGGATTGGGGCCTTGTCCTAAAATTTGGTAACAAATATACTTTAAAAATCTGTCTGTTCCTTTGTTCATTGCAGGTGATATAAGTAATTCATTTGTTGAAGTGATTTCCATAAGTAATGAAACAGAGAATTGCAATAGGACCTATCTGTATGTATGTATGTATGTTGTACACACACACATATGTAAGGGCTGGGGTTTAGCTCAGTTGGAAGAGTGCCATTCTGTACTCTCTGAGGCCCTGGGTTTGATCCCCAGCACTGCAAAAATGGGAGAAGGACCTGGCAAGCCACTCCCACAGCAAACCTAAAACAATCTGCCATTGATAACCCTATGAATAGCAGAGAAATGCTAACATAGTGCTGGGCATGGCACATGTCTATGAGTACTTCATTCTGTTGTACATAGTGTCACTATGAGTTAGACCTGACTTGCTTGATGGTACCTAACAACAACAACAACAACAACAACAACAACAACAACTACTACTACATATGTATTTATAATTTTTAAGAAAATTGTGGAAAAAACATGTAATTATATATTTTATATGGACACAGATTGATTTAAGAAGAAACGAGGAAAGGTTATAAAGTGTTTAATAAAATTATAATATGGGAAATGTGACTATATAAAGAATATAAAATACAAAGATTTTATATATAAAATATATAAAAATGTAATATAAGAAAATGGTATAGACACATAAACTGTTGTATGTCATAAAATAATAATATGCAATAATTGGACTCTAAGTTTTACTAGATCCTTTAATTCTTAATATCTCTGATGATATATTATTTCAACTTTGATCCTATACTGATTTCATTAAGCATGAGAATTTAGTTTCTGTGTGTGATGTCAAGACTTAGGTAAAGGTGAAGTAATGTCCTAGTTCATGGATTCTGCAGTTATGAGAGAAGATCACATTTCATGCTTAACATAGTATCTAGCTGATGAGTGCTATACAAATATTTGATTCAAGTACAAATGACTGATGATTTAGGGTGAGCATACAGGAAGAAGTGTTAACTTTTCTGAGGACAGAAAATCCTTTAGTGAGGAAAGTATTATACCCATATATTTCCTTTCTCTTTTGATTATTTCAGTTTGATTAGAGTGAAATGACAATAAGCACACATTCTAATTTCCTTGGATATCTTTGCTGGGGAGTCAGCAGAATTTTGTTAAGATTATGGTGTCTGGATTTTCACTGCTTGACTTTGCTCTGGATCCATCACTTAATATCTGTGAAACTCTGGACAAGTTTCTTACTCTCTTGTCCTCTCCATTTTTTCATGTGCAGTATTGAGAGAATGAGAGTACCTACCTCATAGTACTGTCTTGACAGCAAGATATATTAGTGGGTTAATATATGTAAAGTACTTGAATCAATGCTTGGGTACAGTAAGTAGTTGTACAATGTTGATTACTTCTGAAAGTCCAAGCATACTGATGAAAATGTAAAGTTTACTTAGGAAAACAAAGAATGTCAAGAGTTCTCAAAGTATACAATACTCCATGAGAATCGTTAAATACCTAATAAGTGATTGGGAGAAATGAAGAGCCTGCTTTCATTTGATAGGATAGTCATTGCCATTTTGTTAATTATAGGGTAAACAGAAGATGAAGACAGTGTGGCAAAACAGAGGGTTGGATTATTAAACTCCCGATGACCAAGGCTACTATTCATAACTGGGTTAGTAGGGAGAATTATTTGGTTCCTCCTGGGATTTCTCTCTGTGCTGTGGGTGGAAGCAAGAGGTGGGTGCCCTGATGCTGCCCCCAGTGGTGAGGCTGTGGCCAGAGAACTGAGCATCATGCACAGGGTAGAAGGACAGGTTTATTTGAAGGAGGGGAAAGGAATGGAGGATTAGGGAGAGGGGAAAGGGGAGTTGGAGAAGGGAAGTGCTCAGTTGCTGTATCTGCTGCTGCGGCAGAGCCTCCCAGGTGTCGTTGCTCCTCTAGCTCACAGCTTTTGCCACTTAGGGGACCCTGAGCTTGACTCCCTGAGTCTTGCCTTGAGAAGCTGTTGGTCCGTGTAGGATATCTGGCATTGTAGAGGTTGGAGTCGAAAATGGGCCTTGGGCTCTTAAAGAACCACAAGGACCCAGTGAGCTTATCTTGGATGGTGTTCAGAAAGGCTGCTGAACTCTGAGCTCTGGAGTTTACATGGCCTGATAACCAGCCAATCAGGGGGACAGGGTTGGATCAGAAATGACCAATCAGGTCCCAGGGGGGCTTTAGATGCTACCATACCTTGGGTGCCATCTTGGTCCATTCTATGGGAGGGGGAAGAGTGAGATACCTGGATGTATAGCAAAGGTGACCCGTTGCTATCTTGTCCTATAGGATTCCAAGTGGGCTAGATGAGCTCCTGGGACTGGCCATGTTTGGGATACTCTCTATCCCCCTGGAAATCCCAACAGTGAATAAGAGAACAGATCTGCTTAATGAGGTGAACAAATGAGTCACTACAACCGAATCATCAAATTTAATTAATTTTAGCTGATTTTCATTTGTAAATTTTAATGAATTGTTTTCCCCAAACTCTTTCTAGAGTCAGAACCATATGTAGTAATTATTTTGAATGTCAACTGTATGCTACATCAGAGCAGTATCAGAACCATTCTTTCCTGAATGGGATTGCATCCGTTAGCCACAGTTCCCCTCAGCCATGGACACATACTGACTCCCCCAATCATACATTATCTTGTATCACTTGCCTCACTTACTTGTACAACAACCCTTTATGGTAGATATTGCCAGCCCTCTTCAATTGCTTTGCATACCTCACATAATTTTCTCTTTACAACAATACTGTTACACAAGTTTTTATCTCTGGTGATAAGTGAGAAAACTGATGCTTTTAGGAGTTAGATAGTGGGGTTCAAATGAGGGCCTGAAGAACTAGGATTCCTAGAGGAAGTACTATGCAAGGAGCTTTTGTTTCATCTTTTCAATAAGCTGTAACACTGCTATAGGCAATATGGAGGCAGATTAAGAATTCCTCTTTTTCTATTTTTGGCTACAACTGTAAATATATTCATTTTTCCATTTCCCTGTATGTATTATGTTGTTTTCTCTTAATTCAAGCAAGTGTTCAGATCTATAATCCGGTCTTATGCCCGGGGCTCTGGTAATAGGGCTAGTGCTCAAACTCATATCTTTCTGATTCTCTATCCAGAGCCTCCCTGCCACCCTCTTGACTTTTGCCCAATAAAACTGATTTTGGACGTTTTACCTCTAGAACTGTAAGGGAACCCATTTATTTTGTTTTAAGCCACTGAGTTTGTGGTAATTTGTTATAGCAGTCATGACTGCCTAAAAAGTTCATAGAGTTTTCATTCTAGAGGTGGAGACAGACGGTAAATCAACTAACTAATCTACCATGTATGGTGTTAGTGGAGAGTAAGTGGGAAAGAGTGAATTGTCTGTGTAGGGCTGTTAGATACGGGTGTGGCCAACAGCTTATCATATAATTAGGAGAGCAAGAGTAGACCTTTTTGTGAAGGTGAGATTTTAGTAAAGATTTGAGGTTAGTGAAAGAGTTAGTTAAGTGGATGTTTGTGGGAAAACTGTTCTAAGAAAATACAATGGTATAAAAGTCCTAAAGCAGGAGTCTTCCTGGTGTATTTAACAAACAAACAAACAAACAAACAGACAAGTGATTAAAGTGAGGAGGAGACAAGAAAAATGCTCAGAGAGATAAATGGCAGCTGATTATGTGGGCTTGTGCAGGCCATTGTAAGTCAACCATTAGCATGAAGAAGTGATTTTAAAAATTACCTAGAAATTATTTTGTAAATCCTGATAAATGCCTAGCAAATTTAGTAAAATATCTTATAATTTAAAAACTATCAACTGAGTAAACTAGACATCTCCTAAGTTAGCTTCAAAACACCAAATGGTTTGGAAGAAAAATCACCCAGGGACTGGTTATGTGTGTGAAACAAAAGTTTTCCATAGCTTTGTAAAAGTTAGGTGTTTTGATCATTTTTTATTTTTATTTTTAATTCACACATAATAATTATACATATTTATGGAATGTAGTGTGATATTTCAACATGTGTATACAATATATATTGATCAAATCAGGGTAATTAGCATTCCTATCACCTCATATTTATCATTTCTTTGTGTTGAGAACACTAAAATCTTCTATTTTGAAATACACAGTAAATTGTCACCCTACTGTACTATGTACTATACTAGAACTTATTCCTCCTAGATGACTATATTTTGGAGGGCAGAGAGATAATAGTTTTCCATAGCTTCTGAATGTAAATACATTTGAAATCTATTGGAAGCTGATATTATCCACCTTCTCTATTTTATAAAATTTTGATTTGATTGCTTCCAAGTCAAACGTCCAGAACTTTGATGAAATACTTTTTTCTTATTTTTTTCCCTTCTTAGTGTATAATTTTGGATTACAGAACTCATATTTGGTGTTAGCTACATACAAATTTGATATATTTGAGACTGTGGCAGGGTATCAAAATGTAGTGACTGAATTTTGATTGGCTGGGTTACCGCAGACCTCCCCTGCAGAATTACCTGGCAAGGTTGCTTGGAGAAGATGTCATAGGAAATGAAAATCAAAGCTGCACAGTGACTGCCAAAATAGTCCTGACATGATGGCTTGTTTCATATTCCAAGTACCTTTAGTCTTTTAACAGCAACAAGGTTTACCCAATATGTTTTCCATTCCCCACCCTGAATGTGGTTAAATGCAAAAATCACCTGTAGATGTGGTGATCAACTTCACCTTATTCCCATGTTATAGTTGGATTGTTTACCATGCCAATTCTATCAAAGATCTCTTGTCCACTTCAATCTTGTCTAGGTAATGTACAGCAAACTCCAGAGACAGTCTAGAGTTATTGCATCCAGAATTTCATTCACGCTAAACAAATAAATATTTGTTGAACATGTGCATAAACCAGTGTTAGAATTAGCTGGAAGTATCTATCTATGCCTCTCATAGATACTAAAACTGAAGACAATTTTAGTTTTTGTCCCTTCCCAAGTCTTTTCTGATATTAAGTGGAGGCATATCAATGCCGTAGACCATCAGCCAAGGGAACTGGAGCAGACGTTGTGGATGAGGTGCATGGACGTGGCCAAGGCACGTATTGTTGTTGTTAGGTGCCGTCGAGTCAATATCCGACTCATATCGACCCTCATAGGGTTTTCAATGGCTGACCATTTCGGGATTGCCTTGGGAATGGATTTCCAGGCCCTTCTCCCAATACATATATATACATATATATAATGTATATATATATAATGTATATTATATATGTATGTTGTTGTTGTTAGGTGCCGTCCAGTTGGTATCCGACTCATAGTGACCCTACATACAATAGATGAAACACTATTGTTAGTGCTTCTCTCCTGTTCATAGGGTTTTCAATGGTGGATTGATTTTTGGGAGTGGGTTGCCAGGTCCATCCCCCAAGCCTACAGGACCTGGTTTTCCCAGGCGGTCTCCTGTCCAAGTACTAACCAGGCCCAACCCTGGTTAGCTTCTGAGATCTGATGGGATTGGATGCCACAGGGCTCCAGCTGCAGATATATATATATATATATATATATATATATATATATATATATATATATACATTGTTGTTAGGTGCCGTCTAGTCATGTCTGACTCATAACGACGCTCATAGGGTTTTCAATGGCTGACTGTTTCGGGATTGCCTTGGGAGTGGATTGCCAGGTCCGTCTCCCATTTTTGTGGTGCTGGGAATTGCACTCGGGACCTCAGAGACTGCAGTGCAGCGCTCTACCAACTGAGCTAAATCCCAGCCCACCATATATATATATATATTTCTCCAAATACACACACATGCACATACACATATGTCTCTATGCAGTTATCCTGTAGTTTACTGATTTGTCTATGTCAGAGAAGAGAGAGAGAGAGAGAGAGAGAGAGAGAGAGAGGGAAAATTTATTTTCCAGTTTTTATGTATTTATTTTTTTTGGATATATACTCAGTAGTGGGATTACTAGATCATATGGTAGTTCTAATTTTAGTTTTTTAAAGAAAGAGAGATATTTATTTTAAAATATTAGCTTATACTTTTGTGGAGGGTGGTAATTCCAAAATTTGCAACACAGTCCAGCAGACTGGAGACAAGGGAAAAATTGATATTGTAGTTCAGGACCAAAGTTCATCAGCTGGCACAATTTCCTCTTATTCAAAGGGAGTCAGTCTTTAGTTCTATTCAGGAGTTCAACTTATTGGATGAGGCTCACACCTATTACAGAGGGCAATCTGCTTTACTTAAAGTCCATCAACTTAAATATGTCTTACCCCAGACCTCCTCACAGAAATATATAGAATGTCTGACCAAATATGTGGGTACTGTGGCTCAGCCAAATTGACATATAAAATTAACCATCACAAGAGTGGTATCAGAGTGAACTTTGAGTTAGAGATTTTGGAAAATAGTATAGTCTCTCCCAGCTTTTCTATGCATAGGAAGTTCTGTCTGTGTGACAATTACAGCACTGAAATGAAATTCGACATACCTCAGGGATGGTGAGGTACTAACAACAATGATTTAAGTTAGAAGGTTTTAAGCAAAAACTGAGGGTCAGGGGATGGAGCCTTCTATTCTGTCCTACTTCCTGTCATGAGGTTCTCTTTCCAGAGTAAGAATGGTTAGACTAATTGCAGGGCTCCTGTATTTTATCTACCATTTCAGTACTGTTTTTATTTAATTATAATTCACCATTGTATTAAAATAACCTGGGCATGGCATTCTCTCAGATCTGTCTGATTGTTCAAAAATTCCATTGCATGTCCACTTACAGAAAAACATGCACTAATTCATTAAAACATCTTTTTCTTTTGCTTTATTTATTTAGTCTATGCCGTAGTTTGAATCTTAAATGTCTCCTAAAGGCTCATGTGTTAAATTTGGTCCCTAGCCTCTGGCACCTATGTGAATAGTAGAACTTTTAGGATGCAGGACCTAGTGGAAGGAAGTTAGGTTATTGGGCATGTGCACTTGAAGGGTATATAGACAGTGTCTCTCTTTGCCTCCTAGTTTCCATGAGGTGAATAGTTTCCTCTGCCACACCATGTTATCTCTCCATCTCTAAGACAAAGTATCTTAGGTAATCAATTTACAAGGAGGAAAGATTTATTCTGGCTCACATTTTTATAGGTTTCACTCCATAGTTGGTTGGCCCCATCACTTTGGGCCTGTGGCAAGGCATAACATCACCATAGGAGTGCATGGTGTTGCAAATCTGCTCACTTCATAGAGACCATGAAGGAGAGAGAGAGAGAGAGAGAGAGAGAGGAAGGCACCATCCCAGGGTCCCTTTCAAGGGCATGCCTTCAATGTCCTAACTTCCTTCTAATAGACTCCACCTCCTAAAAGTTCCACCATCTCAATAGCAGGAGAGGCTGGAAACCACCCTTACCACAGAGATTTGGAGGACATTCCAGAGCCAAACTATAGCATACACACTCCCACAATCACATACTGCTTTGCCACAGGTCAGAAACAACAGAACCAACTGATTGTGCACTAAAACCTCTGGAACTGTGAGCCCAAATCTTTCCTCCTTACAAGTTGTTTACCTCAGCAATTTTTCACAATGATGGAATACTGACTGACATTGTTGTTAGGTGCTGTTGGGTTGGGTCCAACTCATAGTGACCCTATGTACAGCAGAACAGAACACTCCCTGATTCTGTGCCAGGCACACAATGCTATTTATGTTTAAGCCCATTGTTGCAGACACTGTGTCAATCTATCTAGTGGAGGGTTTCCCTTTTTTTTTTTTTTTTGGTAGACCTGCCACTCTCCCAAACATGATGTCCTTCTCCAGGGATTGGTCCCTCCTGACTACATGTCCAAAATACATAAGATGCAGTCTAGCCATCTTTGCTTCCAAGGAGCACTTTGGTTGCACTTCTTCTAGGACAGATCTTTTGGTTCTTTTGGCAGTCCATGGTATATTCAATAATTGTGTCCAGCACCATAGTCTATATTTTTTATTCTCCACTTCATATTATCTGGAGAAATACAGTTGTTGAGACAAGGAAAAAACACAACTGTATATAATTATTTAACACATGTTAATGACCATCAACAAAAGAATTATGGCAAGTTTATGGAACACCTAAGTATGGAGATGACATAGACTTCTTGGCTTAGTAAGTAGGAAGGTTTTAGTGCCATAAAGGAAGAAAAATTGCCATAGGAGTTTATTCATTCACTTACCAAATATTTATAGTTTACAGATCAGGTACCATGATAGGGGATATTTAGATGTCTCAGGCCCACTTGCTACATTCAGTGTGTGAAAGGTGAAGACAAATATAAAAATAGAAAAAAAAGTACTGTTAAAGTACTAAAATATAAAGTTGTTTACTTTCTTTTGTGGTCTGTCTGAACTGGTCATGACATTTCTTATTTGTTCTTCACTTATGTTCTAAGTAAATGAAATTAAAATATTACCTTATTAGCATGAATTTTATTGTCCATCTTTATGTGTTTCAATGTCAATTTAAATGCAAATATAATATTTCATTTGACTAAGAAATCACCAAGATTATACAATTTGTATTTTGTGGCTCTTCTTCTTCTTCCTCCTCCTCCTTCTCCTCCTCCTTCTTCTTCCTTTTCTCTTTCTTTCTTTCTTTCTTTCTTTCTTTTTTACAGTACTTGGAGGTTGAAGTCAGGGGCTTGCACATACTTTGCAAGTGCTTTACTGCTGGGCTACACCCCATCCTATTCTTAATTTTTAGCTTTGAGACAGAGTCTTGTTAAGTTACACAGACTGCTTGTAGCCTTGAACCTGAGATTCTCCTGCCTCTGCCTCCTGAGTTTCAGGGATTACAGGCATGAGCCATCTTCCTCAGCTTTGTGGCTTGTCTTCTGAGGGTACTTCTGTCTGATCAGAAAAGAAAGACACAAGACAGAATCAGGAAGATTGGGAGGGAGATTAGAGGATCCTATTAGGCATGGAACTGGCTGAAGGATGCAGCACCTGGGCCAAAGGGATACTCATGGGGTCAGGGCAGATCCTCAAAGGCCACCAGGGACCTTGCTCAGTGATTTGGAGTACACCTGTGCTTGGTTGGTCCTCATGGTTACTGGGTTTCTCTTCCATCCAGCTAAGGCACATTTATACTTCATTCAGGAAGGAAGTTGGTATGGGGCAGTAGAGCCTAGTGTTTCCTAATTCCTTGGATCCAACACCTCAAGCCACAGTAAGTGGGTGACTCCTAAAAATCTTAAATCCTCTGTGTCAGTACCGAGATAAGGGTGGATGAGAGGCTTCTCTCCACTCCCCATGTATCACCTGCGGTGGGAATGGAAACTGCCATGCCCTGTCCAGAGATACCACAAGGTATCTGCTCAATCCTGTGCAAGCTCTGGACCATGCCTGTCCCTATGTGAAGAATGGTAGGATTTACTGGCACAGGTGGGGAGAGAGAACTAGAGGAGGGTGTTGGGGATGGGAGAATGGGTGGGTAAGGACCTGTTCCAGGAAGACCTTTCCCAGGGAGGCAGAGGTATGTTTGAGATGGATTTCCAGGCCCCTGGTGTGATGGTCTCTTTTTCATTGGACTTTCCTTACAAAACACACATTCAAAGATAAAATGATGCTAAGATGGTGACTGAAGAGCATTGACTCTAAGTGTAGCATCCATCTGAACTCCAGGCCCTGTGAGACCACATTGGTTGAATGTCGAGGAAGCCAGCTCCATTGTCAAGGTCTTTTGAAATTATTGTTCTCATAGCTGTGATGGCTCCATCTTATGGGGAAATCTATTTTCTATATGTGCTGAGTTAGAGGAACAATAAGCCTATTATTTCCCTTTTCAAATTTTCTTTAACTGCAGATAGAGACTAATTTTTAGTGGGTTTTCACAGAGATGATTTTTTTTTGACTTTTCCAGGGAAGGTCTCATTATTCTTCATGGTGTTTTCAGATTTGTTTTGGATTTAGATGCTGGCATTTTAAAGCTTCACTAAAGTGAAATACATGTGAAAACTGCAGCCAAGTATTGATTGCATGCAATTAAGGAATCAAGATGACCCTTGATACACACTTAGATTCACGAGGACATGTCATGACAACTGCTAAAACTTGGACAACCCTGTGTATCCAGATGCAGTGTGCAGGGGAGTCTTGACTGCTTACCATCTTCAGTGAAGTAGCCTGAGTCAAGAAGTACTGAGTTACTCTTCCATGCTCATGTGATTTAACCCCCTAATCTTTCTATGCCTCAGTTGCCTCATGTGCAAATGGGGATTATGGTTTTGCCTTTTCTCATTGAAAACTCTCTTGTGAGAGTTAATTGAATTGTTGTTCCTGTTAGGTGCCTTCGAATTCGGTCCAACTCATAGTATCCCTATGTACAATTGAATGAAATACTCCCCAACACTGTGCCATACCTGGCACTATGTCAGTGCTTGTCTGCTATTCATAGGGTTTTCAGTGGCTGATTGTTTTCAGGATTGCTTTGGGAGTGAACTGCCATGTCTTTCTTCCATTTTTGTGGTGCTGGGATTGAACCCGGGCCCCAGAGAGCCCAAGCAGTACGATAACAACTGAGCTAAATCTCAGCCCAAGTTAATTGAATAATACATGTAAGGTGCTTAGCATGGTACTTGAGACATAGTCAATGTTCAAGATACAAATTTCATATCTTTTAATATGTAAGAATGAACAAAAAGAGTCAAAGTTTGTTTCAACAGCACTGTTCTATTTTTGGCACTCTGCCTTTGGACTATAGTTCCTTTAGGGATGTTGTGACATGGCATCTGGTCTATTCCTTTCAGTATTACAAATACTTTTTACTTTCACCTTCATCAAATACTACATGGCCTATATTCCATCATTAATCTAAAAATAACTGGGTAGGTTACATTTGTTTATTAGTTGGATCCATTTTTTTTTGGTCAAGTACTGAGGGTAAAAATGATAGGAAGATAAAATTCCAAAATAGGAGTGTAGAAAAGGATAAAGGTGAAATAGAAAGAAAAGTAAAAAGCAGGAGGTGTTATCAAGAGCTAGCAAGTCCATATTTTGACTTTCTTAAGGGAAAACACTGGGACTACATAATCTCTGAATCTTTAATATTGTTTGCATAATGCCTTGCTCACCTTAAGAGTTTAATAGATTAGCAAAATACATTGCGAATAGCAGTGGTCACTCAGGGCTCTAGAAGGAGAATTTCAGAGGAAAGAGAGGCAGGAATAGGTAAGAGGTTAAAGAAAGTCTGCACTGCCCCCTTGTTCCCTGAATGAATAAAGGGCTGAACATTTCACAGTTTGAACTGTATCTCCCTTTCACCATAGGTGTGTGATCTTGGGCAAATCAATTATGCTCTCTAAGCTTCAATTTCCTCCACTCTCCTCTGTATGTTGTTGTTGTTGTTAGGTGCCATTGAGTCATGTACCAATCATAGCAACCCTCATAGGGTTTTCAATGGCTGATTGTTTTTTGGGGGGGATTGTCTCAGGAGTGGATTGCCTCGTCCTTCTCCCATTTTGTGGTGCTGGGAATTGATCCTGGGACCTCAAAGACTGCAGAGCAGCACTCTACCAACTGAGCTAAGTCTCAGCCTCTCCTCTGTTTAGTGAGGATAAAAATCACCTGGTGTTGTTTATGTGTGCATTAAAGGAGTCTGCACTGCCAGGCACAGTATAGGAAACCAGTAAATCTGTTCTTCCTATTCAGCTTCTTCCCAACCTTTTCTTTCTTTCTACCTCCCAGACTTACTTTCCATTCCTGTCATTTTCTTTTTCTCTTTGTCCTTTTCTTAATTCTCAAATGGTGTTCTTGAGTAAATTAACAGGTTATTTTTATATTGATGTTTTCTTTGCCTTTATGACAGCAACACTAAAATTGAGAAATATCAAATTGGAAACTAGTTATCTTGAGCAAACATTAGTCTTTGTAGACTGTAGCAGTCTCACTGTATTTGTGAAAGTGATGGTGGATGCTCAGGAACAGCTAGGAGAGGAACATGGAGTCTTGAATGGCAGGCCCGGGAGAGTTTGGCCTTGCCATGTGCTTCTCCCACCATCCCACACCAGCTTCACTCTTGTAGGGAGCTCAGAGTGGTTCTGTGGGGATACTGGTCAAAGCACACAACATTTCATTTTGGAGGTTTAAGTTCAGGAGACCTGCTGTACAACATGATGATTCTAGTTAATAATGATGTATTACCTATATATTTGGAAATTGCCAAAAGTAGATTTTAAGTGTTTGTACAACAAATAAGGGGCTAGAGTTTAGCTTAGTTCATAGAGTACTGCTCTGCACTCTCTAAGGCCCTGGGTTGGATCCCCAGCATCATAAAAATGGGAGAAAGACCTGGCAGACCACTCTCAAAACAATCAGCTGTTGAAAACCCTATGAATAGCAGAGAAACACTGACACAGTGCCAGGCATGGCACAGTGTAGAGGAGTGTTTTGTTGTGTTGTATATAGAGTCACTATGAGTGGGACTGACTTGATAGCATCTAACAACAACAACATGACTCAGTAATATCAGTCTAAGTATATATCCTAGAGAAATTCCTATACAAGACTATTTCATAGTAGAATATTTCATAAAACTAAAGAAATAACCTAGGGGAGAGATACAAAGAAATAGAATGGAGGAAGAAGCAGATATATGTGTGTGTGTGTGTGTATATATATATATATATATATATATATATATATATATATATATATTATATAGGTATAGTATTAGTAATGTTCTAGCATAGTCCTTGTTATAGGTTGAATCTTTTTCAAAAAAGATATGTTGAAGTTCTAGCCCACTGCATCTCAGAATGTTTCCTTATTTGGAGATAGAGTCATTGCAGATATAGTTAGTTAAGATCAGGCTGCACAGGATTAGGCCTCTAATCCAATATGACTGAGGTCTTTATGTGAAGATGACGATGTGAAAGTGTAACACAGAAAGAATAGCATACAAAAATGAAAGTAGAACTTGGAGTGATGCATCAATAAGCCAAGGACTGCCCAAGACTGCCAGCAAATGACTAGATGGGCAAGTGACATGGAACAGATTTTATCCAATAGTTCCCAGAAGGAACCAACTCTGCTAACACCTTGATTTTAGCCTTCTAGCCTCAAAACTGTTAAGACAATAAATTTCTGTTGGTTAAGCCATCCAGTTTGTGGCACTTTGTTATTGAGCCCTGAGAGACTAATATGGTCCTTAATTGGGTAGTAGGTTCATCGGTTTTTCTACTGTGTTTATATAATTCATTATTTGTCAATGTGCTACCCATGTGACTTTTTATGCATCAAGTATTTAAATAATAAAAATGAAAAGACAAAAGTTGTTATTTTTATTACTACCAAAGCCGGGCCTGTTTCCACTATTTATCTTGATGGCAAATTTCAATAAAGCTTTTCCAGATGGGTTTATTAAAACTACAAAAATCAATTTCCAGCACTCCCTGTGATTTTTATGGAGTTTCATTTCAACCTTAATGTCACCAAGTCACTATTTCTCTGACTTTAATCATAGTGTACATATCTTCTGAGCAAAGTGCCTGGCATCTAATCCTCGATGATGATTGCCAGGCACATAACTATAGAAAATTATCTCCTTGTAGACAGGCTGACATCAGCTTTGCCTCCATTTAACATAAAAAGAATCCCGGATATTTAAAATCATATCAAGGTTTTAGGAATGCATGCTCCAAAAGTAAGTGCATTCTTCTAGCCTAGGAGCCAAACCAGAGCAGGGGCTCCTATGCTTTGTTTACACAGCAGTATCACTGCTTCCTAGAAACGGTACTGGCACAAGGCTAAGTTCTCAGTGAATCTGTTGAATGTATGTACAAACGAATAGTTTTATTGGACTGCCAAGTTCTCAGAAGTAGCAATAAAACTGTACCATTTTTCAGAAGGGTTTATCAGTCCTCTATCCTCCCCAGACTTTTTTGTCTGTTAGTTTTCCTCATCTGATGATTCACTAGTTTTTAAGGGGTATTTTTGGAGACTATGAAAAGGGCTTCATATCTGGGTTCCATATGGGCAGACACACTGTGTGTGTATTTTGAAGGTAGTAGCTATTTTACTCTTCCTTACAGGTTAGCAGCTCGCTCAACTAAAAGTAATGTATTCCCTTTATCTTGAAAATAAGACATGCAGGTGTTTTAGGATAGTATATTAATACTCAGGTGAAATAGGTCTTGATTAAGGAATGAATTCTAAAAATGGAATTCCAATAAAATGTGCAAAGTAGATTTTAAAAAATAATGTGATTTATGTAGTACTTTGAAAAAGAAATTGTTTTGATTTATTATATAATAAATGCTAAGATTAGTGAGCTCATTTCTTTTATTTTTCTTTCTTTCTTTTTTTTCCCTCATAACAGCTGATGTTAGTGAGGTGCTCCAGTAAAAGCCTGAGAGTTTTTAAGTTGCAGAACTATAATACTGGAAATGCTGACTGTTGTTGTTGTTAGGTGCCCTCGAGTCGAGTCCGAGTCATAGCCACCCTCATAGGGTTTTCAATGGCTGACTGTTTCGGGATTGCCTTGGGACTGGGTTGCCATGTCGTTCTCCCATATGCTGACTGTAGCAATTATTAATTCAAACATTTGGTGGTTGGCCAGGTGTGACCTAGGTGAAAATGCAGAGATAAACAAGACCTCTGTAGGAACTCATTTCAGTGACAGAGACATAAGTAAACCAATAAATGCAGTGCAATGTGATTAAGTGCTATTAATCATCAAAGAAAAGAACAGTACTCAGTGTTACATTTTCAGTGTGGCTTATTACATAGTTGTTCTTTGGATACTGGTCATCAAGGTACATTTCTCTACTAATCAAAACATTCAAGTCTCTGACCATACCTGAGTAACAGTTTTACAAGTTATGATCATATCAATTTTTCTTTAAAAAAGGTCAATATCTACCACAGGAAAAAATGGCAATCATTCTTTTGTACAGTTAAGGCTAATATATTTTATCTCACTTTTGCATTTTATGATCCTTTCCCATTTTCAGGAATTTGCAGGTGCCTTCTGATTCTAGAATGGAGAAATATTTTCATTTTTATTTTCATGTGGTACTGGTTTTTCACATAGGTGGTGACATTTCACTAAAATAAAGAGGAAAGTCTGTAATAGATTCAAATAAATGATTGGAAAAAGGAGACATAATAGGTATGGATCAACATGATATTAGCAAAAAACAATTAGCATATAAAAGTGGTTCAAATCATAGAATAATTTGACTCAAAACTATTAAGTTATAAAATGGCTCAAACCATAATTTTTAATGAAAAGTGAATATTTACTTCATCAAAAACAATTTGTTACATTCACATCCCTTTGGGTGTACATATCACCAGAAATTCACTCACAGAGGACTTTTATGATTACTGAAAGATTACTAATCCCCTACTTAAAAGGTGCTTTTCAAGAAAGCATCTCGCCCCTTTTCCTTCATTCCCTTACCCAGCTGGAAAGAGTCCAGTCTTCTGTGTGATGGTGGACCCTAAGGCTGTGTTTCCATTTACAACACCTGGCTGGAATACCTGCTTTTCAGTCCCTGGGTGTATTTGCCATGAAGTTCTCGCTCAAATATGCCGCTTCTCTCAACCTGACTTCTTTATCCCTTTCGGGCTGAACTTGAAATTTCAGTGTGCAAGCTACATCCGACAGTCCAACACAGTCTCTAGACTTTCGTCGGCTTTCCAGATTCCTATCTTGAATCCTCAGAAATGGTCTCTTTCTTTTGAAAAAAGAGTTTAAAACCAAACTTTCCATAGTTGTTCTGGTGGCTGAGGAGCCATCCCTGCTGCCAATGGGGTGTCCATAGCATGCCAGCGCGGTGCCCAAGCCTCTCCAGGCCCGGTGGAAAAGGAGGCGGGGAGGAGAGAGAGGAGAAAGGGGCGGAGGTCACCCGAGCCCTGCGTCCCGCTTAGGCTGCCAGCGCCGCTTGGTGCCTGGGAATAGGAGGCGCAGAGCGCCGCCAGCAGGCTTCGCGTTAGGCGTGGGGCGCTCCCAGCCGACCAGCGGCCGAGCGAGAGCTGTGCCCGGGCGCCAGTCTGGTGGAACCTGCGGTGGGGGCTGCGCGGCGATCGGTGGCCATGGAGCATCGTGCGGTGCGCTCGTCTGTTCTGCCGACAGCCGGCCGGCGGCTTGGGAGACCAAGGTAACCACTTCTCCAGCGGCTGGACCCCCTGTCAGCCCCAGCCTACATGACCCAACACGGTTTTACTCAGCCGCCGCCCCCAGACACCGGGCGATAGTCGGAGGCGCCTGGAGGGCGTCTTAGGCTGCGCTTGGCAACAAGTTTGGACCAGATTCGCCGTCCGGCAACCTGTCGGCAGGGAAGGGTACTCGGGCGGACCCTGGCCTGCTGCGAGCTGGCTGGCTGGGGACGGGGTAGAAAGGGTTTCCGAGAAGGGAAATTGGCAAAGGAGAGAGCTCCTTCTGGCCCCGCGGTTCCCCGCGGGCGACACTTGGCGTCTCTCACCCCTGCAGGCGCGGGCCTTTGGCGCCCCCCCAGGGAGGGAGGGAAAACAACCCTCTGGAGTTTGAGCAATTGTAGAAAGTTTCAGCGAGTTAGGAGGTTCAGGGAAGGTGTTGCAAGCAGAGGCCTGGGGGCTACGGGGTTAGTAAAGGCGAAAGTCTAATTGTGACTAAGACTCAGAGGAGGCAGCCGCCCCTGGGGGAGGCCCAAGCGGCTCCACTAGGACCCGGCCGGTCCCAGGAAAGGCTGCCTCCCAGAAAGCTGCTTGGGAAACACCAATTGAGTTAGCTATGGAAGGTTGGCTGTGGTCCTGCATATCTAGCGTCTGTGACTCAGACCTCAACCCCCTCGAGAAAGAGCAACAAATGTAGAATCGTCCTGGTTGCTGGTACTCTGAAGCTGTGGCTTAATGACATCTAGGCAGATGTGCCCAGTGAGCACAGACTGCTTCCTTCCCCATCACCACCCAGGATTTCTGCACAGGTGGAATCGAAACCAGAAAACCTTCCCAGATTCTCACCACTCTGTTTCCACGGGTCAATATGTGTGTACTTTGCCATTATGTGATGTAGGTTTTAGAAATATATTGAGAAACCTTCCATTAAACATCAGTGACTTTGCTTGTCCCTTTCTCAAAGTTTAGAGAATACTATTATGTCTGCCTGACGAACAGGTGGTTCACCTCGGGAATAATGTACAGTTATTAAAGTAACAAAGCTCATTAGAGAAAATAACAGAAAATTTAAAATATCATTTAAATATTTAAATATATTGTTATGCTTAAAAAACTTTATTGGATTTAAATTTAATCCTGTTAATGATCTTGTAAATCTTAAATGTTTTAACATGTCAGCGAAGTGTCAAGAAGATATTTAGGAGGTGCCTATTTGCAGAGGGAAGTTAACTAAGCGATCTCAATGTGGACAGCTTCTTCACCTTGAAAAGGCAAAAAAACCACAGGCAAATAGGAGCTGCTTATGACATGATGCAACCTTGCTCTTGATAGGCCGGTCAAATCCCATCTCATCACAGGGTGCTGGGGCACTTTTGTCTTAAATGTCAGATGACCAGTAATTTGGTGTTTATAATTTCTTTCTCCTTGTGCTACAGATACTTGGACTGTGAGCCTGCACGGTGGTGACAGGGAGATGACTTGACGGGCCAGCTTCTATCTCCACAACAATGTCCATGAACAATTCCAAGCAGCCAGTGTCTCCTGCAGCTGGGCTTCTTTCAAATACCACTTGTCAGACAGAAAACCGGCTTTCAGTATTTTTTTCAATAATCTTCATGACAGTTGGAATTTTATCAAACAGCCTTGCCATTGCCATTCTCATGAAGGCATATCAGAGATTTAGACAGAAGTCCAAGGCATCGTTTCTGCTTTTGGCAAGTGCCCTGGTAATCACAGACTTCTTTGGCCATCTCATCAATGGAGCTATAGCAGTATTTGTATATGCATCTGATAAAGACTGGATCCACTTTGATCAATCAAATGTCCTTTGCAGTATTTTTGGTATCTGCATGGTATTTTCCGGTTTGTGCCCACTTTTTCTAGGCAGTGCAATGGCCATTGAGCGGTGTGTTGGAGTCACCCAACCAATATTTCATTCTACAAAAATTACATCCAAACACGTGAAAATAATGTTGAGTGGCGTGTGCTTGTTTGCTGTTTTCATAGCTTTACTGCCCATCCTTGGACATCGAGACTATCAAATTCAAGCATCGAGGACCTGGTGTTTCTACAACACTGAGCACATTGAAGACTGGGAAGATAGATTTTATCTTCTGCTTTTTTCTTTTCTTGGCTTGTTGTCTCTTGGTGTTTCATTCTTGTGCAATGCCATCACAGGAATTACACTTTTAAGGGTTAAATTTAAAAGTCAGCAGCACAGACAAGGCAGGTCTCATCATTTTGAAATGGTCATCCAGCTCCTGGGCATAATGTGTGTCTCCTGCATTTGCTGGACTCCATTTCTGGTAAGATCCTAAAGTTTGGGCAGTTTCTGTTTTATCGGGTTTATCCACGTTCAGTAAAAGGTTTGTTGTCCATGTTAAAGTTGTTGGTCTGAAATATCAGTCTTTTAAGTGCTGGCAATTCCCTCTTACACAGAACTGATTTCAGCACTCAACTCTAGCTTAGAATTAAGCTATGTATTACATACATGGTTATTTTTCCACAGGCGCTGATTGAAAGCAATGTGTTGTTAAATGATTCTAACCACAGTGTTACCTGCTTGTATGCAGTATAGTATAAGGTAGTTCTAACAGTAGTAATATATTTATAATATGCTGAGTATAATTAGTTCTCAAAATGTGAGGGAAAAAAAATGACCAGCTAAAATGCAACATTGGATCAGATTTCAGTACGTTTTGGTAGAAAGTGATAAAGACTTAATCTGTACACAAAGCATAGTAGTTACAAAGTTCTAAACACGAAATGACTAGGACTCAACTTGCCAAATATGGTGATGAGTTAATACAGCTGGTTAATTCAGGTGAATTAGATGTATAATGGAAGTGAAGAAATCATTATTTACTAACTCTGGGAACAATGCTGATGGAACAGGAGGAAGTATGATTGCCAAGAGGCCCAGAAATTCTTCTCTTTTCTTTAATTTCTTTTAAAAAGTTTTAAAATTTAGTCAGCAGCTATATGTGATAGCTATTTTAATTTGAAAATGAAGGCTAAGGTTAAGGAATTAGCAACCAAATCAAGTCACTCATATTACCTTCCAGATGGTAGACCAAAAAAAAAAAAAAAATCACATTTATGAGCGATCAAACGGGCTTAACTCCTCCCAGCATTTTACTTTATGATAGAAACAGTGACAATGTGACATGAAAAAGAAAAACCAATCCTTCTGTAGGAGGAAGTGACAGCATTCCTTTTTCTGCAGTAGTGGGGAAGTGGATTGGCATCCACAGTTAATAATGTAGGTTATACAAAGGTAGAAGTGAGGCAAAAAGAGAAGTGAGACAAAGGCAGAGGCAAGACAAAGGTTGTGGTCCTACCTAAGGTGGTCACATGAAGGTGCTTGGTAGTAATGCACTTTTCCTAGGTCTCAGACAGGCCCATTACCCAAGAATTGGTGCCAGTGCAGTTTTGATAAACAATCTAGATGATTTTGATGCACATAAAGGTTTATGAGGACTGCTACTACTTAGTGGCATAAGGCAGAGTTGCTATTGTTTTATAAAAGGATTTCTTTTTTAATATTTCTTCATTTCCATTCATTTTATTGACTCACACTTTGAAATAAAGTTCTTAAATTGTTAAATTATTTGAAAATTTTTTTCATATTGTTCCTGAGCTGGCCAGATAGAAAGACCCGGTCAAGAGGAGACAGCCTATGAATGACAAGTCCACTGTCTGAAGCCTGCTTATTTTCAATTTGGAAGGCTCTAGGTGAATCAAAGCAAGGGTCCAATTTGTGCTTATAGTATGGTTGTTTGAATTGAATAACAGAGACCAGTTCTAACAAGATTTGAAACCACACGTGTTCAGTTTTGAGAGACTGAATTTATGCTACCTAATAAAAGGAGTTTCATGAGGGGAATGCTTGTTTTTGTTCTTTTTTCCCCCTTAGTTAACATTGGAAATAAAGTAGCTTTTCAAAATTAAAAAAAAAAAGTCTGAGTGAATTGAAATTAATTTGGAGATGGTGAAGGGAATATGCAAAAATGAGAAAAGTTGAAAATATTAAAGAAACTTAAGATGAAGGTCATAGCTCTGGAGGGAACCTTAAAACAATGGGATAGTGAATTTAATGAGAGACAAATAATCCAGACAGCTGAGGTAATTACTATGCTTTGTGTTTATTTGTTCTGAGGCATCTGAAAAATTCTGTGTAGTTCTCACTTTTGACTTTGAAAAATAGTAGTAATAGACTAAATACTGTAAAACTATGATGGAAGGAAAATTTCAGACCCTTGCCATGGATTTTTTTTTGTTGTTGTTTGTTTTGTTTTGGTGGTCCTCAGGGTTGAACCCAGGGCCTTG
>VMDO01005521.1:92261-111125 GCA_007922755.1 Pedetes capensis | reverse complement strand
TTTTACTTTTTGAGACAGGGTCTCACAAAATTACACAGACTGCTTCTTGTCTCGAACTTGAGATCCTCCTGCCTCCACCTCTTGAGCCGCTGGGATTACAGGAGTGCGCCACCACACCCGGCAGTATAAAGATTTTTGAAAAGGACTTCATGAAGTGCCTGGCACATCCTGTGAGCAAAGACCGTTAGGTCTCCCCAGTCATCAGCCCCAACACACAGGATTTAGAATGAAGGAAAGATGGCCACAGATATAAATAAATGCTCTGGCTATGGTAGACGCCAGTGAATGATCGTGTGTGTGTGTGTGTGTGTGTGTGTGTGTGTGTGTGTGTGTGTGTCCTCGTGTCCTTCTAAATTTCTGTGGGGTTTTTGGTGTTCTAAAACGTCAGTCCCTGGATAGATGGGTGTGTGTAGACAGACCTTCGTGTACACAGGAGACAGTCGTGTGCCCCTGCCCTGTCTTTCTCCCTGAGACTTGTAGAGGTTCTTTAGTGGTCCTATCGCCCCTTTCTGTTCACAGCCTCCCAACTCCAGAGACAGATGCTGCTCACCCTGCCTTTGGCCATCTTGCTAATGCAGAAATGCCTGTATCCATCACTCCCTGTGAATGCAGAGAGAGGAGTTAATGTATGAAGTCCGATGACTAGACACCTGATAGAACTGCAGACACCAACCAAATACTATTTTTTTGGAAATTTTTTGGAAATTTTTAATGTACACCTTAATGTGATTCATTCTGACATGGTTTTCATTGTGACATTTCCATATATGCATTTTGTTGTACATTATTCATATAGGTTCCCCCTTACCTTCTTATATGCTTCCTCTCCCATCCCACCCCCCCACCAAAGACTTCTCTTCCATTTACTTGTCTTTATATGGTCATATTTTTCTATATATCCTTGAGTTCCAGTTCTGTTTAAGACAGAAACTTTTCCTGCAGTGAACTTTCTTTTTACCTTGTCAGAACTATTGCATGCATTTTCTAGACCATCTACAATAATACCATTCTTAGCTTTTTTTTTTTTCCTTTTATTATGATCCTACCTTTGTATAGATTTTTTCCTTCTTATAGTTTTGATTCAGCTCCCACATATGAGTGAGAACATGTGACCAACCAAATATTAGAAGATGCCATTAGGACAAATTTACAGTCGCCCCCAGGCCTCACAAGTATGTTTGCCTTTGAGAGTCCTCAGACTAGGAATCGCACCCATGTGTACGTGGGCCACCTGCGTCCTGTGGGGTACTGCCCTGCCATTCAACACTGCTTGCATGCTTCCTAAGGACACCCTCATCATCCCTGTTCTCTGTCCCCCATACTAGCGTGGCTCCTGACCCCCTTCCAGTGACTCTGGTCTCTCTCAAAGCCCACATGTCTCACATAGATGTGGACAGAGGCACTGCAGAAGTAGCCTAATGCTGGGGCCATGGGGCAGAACACTTCCGGGGAGAGCGATGAAGCCGAGAGATTCCCTGTGGATGGTCCAGTTGCCCAGGGAAAGAGCCCATGCATATTTATTCACACATCCAACAAATGCTTGAGCCCTGCCATGTGCCAGGCGCTGAGCTTGCCATGGAGAAACTAGCGTGCAAAGTCTCTTCCTTGTGAAATTGTTCTGCTAATGGGGAAGAGCCTGCAGCCGTAACCCTGTGGCATCCAATCCTGTCAGATCTCAGAAGCTAAGCAGGGTTGGGCCTGGTTAGTACTTGGATGGGAGACCACCTGGGAACACCAGGTGCTTTAGGCTTGGGAGATGGACCCAGCAACCCACTCCCAAAAATCAATCCGCCATTGAAAACCCTATGAACAGCAGAGAAGCACTGACAATAGTGTTTTACCTGTTGTACATAGCGTCACTATGAGTCGAATACCGACTTGACGGTACCTAACAACAACAATGGGGAAGATGGCCAATAACTGCATAATATATATGATGACATTGGGTGGTTCTGTGTTTTGAGTCTGCCATAAAAATGACCACAGGCTTGGTGCCCTAAAACAAGGGGAACTGACTCAGTGCTGTAAGCCTGAAATCAACTTGGGTTCACAGGACTGATACCCAGGTGTCGGCAGAATGTGCTCAGTCTGGAGGGCTGGGGAGAATCTGGTCCTCGCCTCTTCCAGCTCCTCCTGGCTGCTGGCATTCGTTGGCCACATCAGTGTAATCTCTGCCTCTGTCTTCATGTGGCCACTTCCTCTGTGCGTTGTGTCAAAGCTCTCTTTTCCTCTTTCTTACAGGGACCTCTGTGAAGGCATTTAGGGTCCACCCAGATAACATCATCTCAAGAGCCTTCATTTAGTCACATTGTTACCGGAACAAGTTGATTTAGCTCAGTTGGTAGAGCGCCACTCTGCAGTCTCTGAGGTCCTGAGTTCGATTCCCAGCACCACAAAAATGGCAGAAAGATGTGGCAATCCACTCCCAAGGCAATCCCGAAACAATCTGCCATTGAAAGCCCTATGAGGGTCGCTGTGAGTCGGATACAACTTGACAGCACCTAATAACAGCAACAACATTAGGTGTCTTGAGTCAGGTCCAACTCATTGTGACCCTATGTACAACAGAACAACACACTCCCCAACTCTGTGCCAGGCACACAGTCTTTTTTAGTTTAAGCCCACTGTTTCAGCCACTGTGTCAATCCATCTAGTGGAGGGTCTTCCTTTTTTTCATTGACCCACCTCTCTCTGAAACATGATGTCCTTCTCCAGGGGTAGGTCCCTCCCAACATGTCCAAAACATGTAAGATACAGTCTAACCAGCCTCACATCCAAGGAGCACTCTGGTTGCACTTCTAGGACGAATCTGGTGTTTCTTTTGGCAGTCCATGGTATATTCAATATTCATCTCTGGCACCAGAATTCAAAAGCATCCATTCTTCTCTTATCTCCCTTATTCAATGTCCAGCTTTCACAACTATGTGATGCAACTGAAAATACCATGGCATGAGTCAGGCACACCTTTGTCTTCAGTACAACATCTTTACTTTTCAACAGTTTAAAGAGGGCTTTTGCAACAGCTTTTCCCAATGCAGTGTGTCTTTTGATTTCTTGACTTCTGCTTCCACAAGTGTTGACTATAGAAACAGGTAGAACAAAATTTTGGGCAGCCTCAATCTTTTCCCCATTTATTATGAAGTTGCTTCCTGACCCAGTTGTAAGGATTTTTGTGTTCTTGATGTTGAAGTGCAATCTATACTGACCACTGTTTGTCTATGTTAGTCTGGAAGCTCAGCTGAAACCTGTCTACCATGAGTAACCCTGCTGGTATTTGTAATACCAGTGGCATAGCTTTCAGCATCACAGCAACACATAAGCCCCCATAGTACGTAGAGCAATCTGACAGACACATGGAGGCCGTGGGCATTAGGGAGTGAATATATCTTTGGTGGGCTAGGATTTAGCTCAGTGGGTAGAGCGCTGTGCTGCAGTCTCTGAGGTCCCGAGTTCAATTCCCAGCACCGCAAAAATGGGAGAAGGGCCTGGCAATCCACTCCCAAGGCAATCCCGAAACAGTCAGCCATTGAAAACCCTACGAGGGTCACTATGAGTCGGATACCGACTCGATGGCACCTAACAACAACAACAACAACGTATCTTGGTGGCCCTTATACAGGCTGCTATAGATACTAACAGGTGCTTTAGAGAAATATAAAGTTCAGTATCCCTCCCTATCCACAGATTTGCTTTCCCCTATTTCACTTACCTGTGGTCAACCACAGCCCAAAACTATGAAATGGCAAATTCCAGAAACAAGCAGTTCCTGAGTTTAAATGGTGTGCCGTTCTGAGAAGCATAATGAAACCTTGCGCCATCTTGCTCCTTCCTGGCCAGGACGTGAATCTTCCCTTTGTGTAGCTTATGTGCTCTGCGTGCGCTTTCAGCCTGCTAGTCACTGTGCTCGTGAGTCTCGTAAATCCTGTAAATCCAGTAAAGCACACCTCGGCCGTGTCTCTGAGGGCATTTCCAGAGAGGACTAACTAAAGGGGGAAGGTCTGCCCTGAATGTTGGCAGCACGGTTCCACAATCTGGGGGCCCAGATGTAATGCAAGGGGAGAGAGGAGATGACCTGCACTGTGAACCTTTCTCTCTCAGCTTCCTGGCCTCGGTAATGGGAGCTGCTTTGCTCTGTCCTACCCCGCCCCCCAGGATGGACTGAAACCTCCAAAACCTTGAGCCAGAATGAATCCTGCCTCCCTTAAGTTGTTTCTCTCAGGTATTGGTCACAGCAACGAGAAAGCCTGACTAACAGAGTTACTTAGTAGTAGCCGTCCCAGTTTTCAGGTCCACTGTGGTGGTACAGCGGGGCTTGTGTACCGGTCATCTTCATGGAGTATTGTAGCCCTGTGTCACCATGCCTACATCATTCACCTCACTTCCTCTCGTCACCTAGGCATTGTATCATCCCACACCATCCCAAGAAGGACAACTACAGTACCACAAGATATTTCGAGAGAGACCGTACTCACATTAATTTTGTTACAGCCTAATCCTGGAATTGTTCTATTTTACTGCTAGTTATTTTGTTAATTTACTTGCTAACTTATAAATTAACCTTTCTCCTAGATATATGGGCCAAGAAAAAACCAGTGTATATATATAAGGCTTTACATTATCCACAATTTCAGGCATGCACTGAGGGTCTTGGGGTGAATCCCCTGAGGATAAGGGGGGACTAACATAAAAGGAAAGAGTGTGAGGGAGATGACATTTTGTTCAGGATGCCAGGGAAGGCCCTCTGCGGGGACTACCTAAATGTCGGCAGAATGTACCAGAGCACATTTTCCCAGAAGCCCAGGGCCCTCTGTTTGTGTCCTTGGGCTGCTATCAATATACATGGTCCATGTTCAGAATAGGTCTAAAAATCGACTTCCACATCTGAAGGGCATCCATGTGGAAGAGGGAGTTGGTTATTTCTGTAGCAAAAGCACAGAGGACCTTGACTCCATCTTCACCTCTTTGTCTATGAGAAGGTTTTCTTTTTTTAACATTGTTATCTCCCCCTGAGAACAGGAAGCACAAACTCCACATCAGGTCTTCACTGGCCAACCCTCATAGTCTCAGGCTGTCATTTCATTTGGACTAATGATTTTCATTAATGCAGCCTAAGGCTACATTGTTTTGTTTCCTGATTAGTGTGAGACCCAGAAAGATCCAGGTGACCACATTCTTCTGGAAGTAAGGACTGACTTCCTCTGGAACCCATCTTTGGCCCATTGTCGAGCTCCAGCTCCTGATAGCCCCAGGTCTATGCTTTCTCGGTCCCACGGACAAGAACTTTCGCTGGGTGGATGTTAGCCAGCGGAGCCTCCATACATTTAATTGTTGTTGTTAGGTGCCGTCAAGTCGGGTCGGACTCATAGTGACCCTCATAGGGTTTTCAATGGCTGACTACTTCAGGCTTGCTGCAGGAGTGGATTGCCATGTCCTTTTCTCATTGATGCTTGGCATCTCTCTCTGCCCTTTTTGGTCCTCAGATGCTTCGTAGCCATGTTTGCGCCCCCTCCTTGGTTAAGGAGGCCCTGTGTCCCAGTGTCCTATGCTGCTGGGACACTGTACGTGGTGGGTGCTTTCTAGTGGCCAGAAATGTTGGAGGATGGGAAATCCAAGGTAGAGGAGCTGCCAGGTCATCCCCGGACAGAGGGGCAGAGAGGGAGAGAGGAAAGGGGCCTGAGCTTGTCCTTTTCTCTCTTTTTTTTTCTTTTTTTCCTGGCAGTGAGGGGGTTGAACCCAGGGCCTTTGCACATGCTTTGCAAGTGCTGTACCAGTAAGCCACACCCCCAACCATTTTTATTGTTTTACTTTGCATCAGGGTCTCACTAAATTGCTCAGTCTGCCTCTGGCCTTGAACCTGTGATCCTATTGTCTCCACCTCCCAAGTCGCTGGGATTACAGGTGTGCGCCACTACACCTGCCTCTTGAACTTGTCCTTTTCTAAAGGTCCCTCTCAACAATAAGGGCATTAACCCATCCCTGAGGGTGGAGCCCTCTCCAAGGCCCCACCTCTTAATACCATCACCCAGGACCTCAGCTGCCAAGCGAGTCTGTGAGGGGTAGGGCCCAGCCTTGGAACTGTGGAGAAGGCAGATACGGAGGAGGGGCTCTGCAATGCCCTCAGCTGCTGGCAGGTCCCTCCCTTGTGTCTTCTGACCATGGTGCATTTCTGTCCAAGGCTTTGTCTTCCTCTTAGCACTTCTGCCCTGTCAACACGCCCAGGCCGCCCCCTCCCTCCCTGACCTTGCTCTTGCCTCTACGACCTCCCTTCTTGTTTTCTCCCCAGCCTCCCTCCTCCTGCCCACTCACTCTCTGCCATCAGCCTGCCCCATGGCGACAGAAATGACGCAGGTCCTCAGGAACCAGCCCCCTCGGTGTCCCCCAACTCTCTTTCTCTGCGCTCTCCCTCTGGCCGCTGCTACTGAAGGACCACGTGGCCTCCCATCCCACCTTGGCGCGGAGGGGGCACCTCACTCTGCCTCCGCAATACCTCCTTACCAGCCTCCCCCAGGTGCAGACAGGCGCCTCTCACCGGTGCTCCCGGCCCCAGCTTCTCGCTTCCGTGTCCCTCTGCACATTGGCGCCATCCGTCAGACTCCACCGGGAGGTTGAGAGCCTTTGGAGGCAGCAGTTCCTAGGTGTCACCTGGGCCTATTGGCAGCCAGGTGACAAGACGAGGGTGCGTGTGACAGATGAGGGTGCGTGCTCGCTGGCATTGACCGGACCCCCTTCCACTCCAGGCCACCCTTCCTCTCCGGCCTCTTGCTGGCCGTGTGGAGAGAAGTTCTCTCCCAAGAGCTTTCTTACCTCCTTTCAGATTCTCTCACACGGTTAGGTCACACTCACTTTTTATCCACCGATTTTGAAATGTCTTCCTTGATTCTTTTGACCTTTCCTGGCTCTATGAATTCGAAGAGGTCGTGGTCGCCCTGTCTCAGGGTAGCGGGCTTCTCCCCTTGGCCTGTCAGGGACCCCGCTGAGGCTGATGTCTGTCTTGTCACAGCTTCGCGGGACCAGCCTGCCTGGGAGGGATGGGATTGGAGCTGCTGAGAGGACAGAGCGGCCCCACGGTCCACTGAGTGCCTCCTCGAGTCTCTCTGGGGAGAGCCACGTATGGAGTCACTCCACAGCTGGCTCCACTGGGCCTCACGCCTGCCTAGGGCCACACAGGTGCTCTCCAGGGGCAGGGCGCCCACAACTCAGGGGGAAGGGATTTGGCATTGAGAACATCTTGGTGCTGAAGCTTCAGGATTTCAGGCCGTGGAGATCCGCGGCAGCAGGAGGGGGCATTTGGGAAACCCTGTGCTGCCGGGGTTCCCCTGGGGCAATGCTCCCCTTGAGGGAGCCGCTCTCCACCTCAGATACTGTTTGTGATGCTCAGGCCACACAAGTCCTTGGGAGCCAAAGACACAAACACAAGCTCTGTCTGGCCACCACCCCAGCCTTCTTGACCTTGGACAGGCAGCAAGGTCACCCACAAGGCCAGGGTTTATACTGCTCTGATCCACAGGAGGGCCAGGCGGCCACCCCCACCTCAGGGTCTGAGCAGCATCTAAGGCACTGTTGGCAGAGGAAGGCAGAGGCTCCAGGAGGGAAACACTGTGCCTGGAATGCAGAGGCTGGAGTCCCGGCCAGCCCCACCTCTCACGTCCTCAGTTTCCCCCTTTTCCATAATTTAAAGGGTCATCTTCACCTTGTAGTTCAGGATGAATGCCTCTCCCATTTTTGTCTGTTATCTGTGTTTAGTGGGCATGGTGTGTCTGGTGGTGGTGTTGTTGTTGTTGTTTGTGGTACTAGGTGGCTGAGCCCAGGACCTTGCACATACTTTGCCAGTGCTCCACCCTTGAGCTTCACGGTGGAGACCCTTTCTTATTTTTTATCTTGAGACAGGGTGGAGCACTGGCAAAGCATCAAGGCCCTTTTTATTTTTTATCTTGAGACAGGCTCTCACTAAATTATGCAAGCTGCTTTGCGCCTCAACCCTGCAATCCTCCTGCCTCCACCACCCAAGTTGCTGGGATCACAGGCGTGAGCCACCGCACCAGGTGGTACAGTGTTCAATGCTCAAGTCACCTCAAGAATTCCTCGTTCCTGGTTGCAGCCCCTTAATCCCCCAAAACTGTGTCTCGGTAAAGCTGATTGCCAGTCTTCCGATTGCGTGGTAGAAAGCAGCAAAATCCGAGCTGGTGCAGGGTAAGAACCACTGCCCCACAGCCCTTGTCCAGGTGGCCCTGTTGTCCAAGTGAGAAGCGGGGGTCCTCAGAATGACCGAGGCTCACCTTCCTGTGGCTAGATGTGCCCTCAGGCGTGGCTGTCAGTCAGCCATCCTGGGCAATGCTGGGGACCGTTCCAGCCGTGGCACCACGCTGGCCCTTTGTCTGCAACAAAGGCAGCCTGTTCCAGGCTTTGTTTCTGCTGGGCGCCCCACCCCTCACCAGGAGGTGGAGACCGCCACCTCATTGTTCCCATTATCCAGCAGAAGAAAATGGCTCTCTTGTGCGTGGGGAGTGGAAAAAAGGACCAAAGGTAAAGGAACAGAGTTCCAATGGGCAGGAACATTCCAGCGCCTTAGGGCATCCTGGAAAGAGGCAGAAAACAAAGTTTCTGAGTCCCTTAAAGTCCTTCACCAACAGGTGACCTGGGGCCAAGGCAGGCAGTTGCTGTAGGGCCGTGTCCTCATCACAGAGGAGCTAAGAATAAGGCAGCTCTCCCGGGATTACATGGGGATTAAACAAAATACCATATGGAAAGCTCTTGGGCTGCAATAAGTCAGTGGTAAGAGTTTCTTCCCTCAGAACCCCCTCCCTCCCTCCCTCACACTTCTCTCTGGAAGCTTCCAGAGTCCAGCATTTGCTTTTTGCGTCAGCACATCTTGGAGATTTGAGAGTTGGTTGGTTTGTTGGGAGGACTCAGGAGAGACTAATACCACTAAGACTGGTCCCTAAAGCTCTCCCTAAGCCCGTGTCATAAAAGCCAGTGCAAGTCCATATGCATATTCTGAAAACAATTAGCAAATAAAAGGCATGTTGTGCTGCTATGAGCAAACTCCAATGAATCAAAACACTTTGGGGTTTTTTTTGTTTTTTTTTTTACTGGAAATTTTTAACGTACACCTTAATGTGATTCATTGTGACATGCTTTTCATTGTGACATTTCCATATATGCATTTTGATAAACATTATTCATATAGGTTACCCCTTGCCCTCCCCTATGCTTCGCCCCCTCCCACCCTTCCCATCTAAGTTTCCCATCTAAGTCTTCTCTTTTACTTAGTAATATTTTTCTATATGTCCTTGGGTTCCATTTCTGTTTAAGATAGAAACTTTTCCTGTAGTGGTGTTTGTTTTTATCTTGTTAGAACAATTACATGCATTTTCTAAACCATTTATATTGACACCATTCTTATCTCCCCCCCCTTTTATTATGATCCGACCTTTGAATAGGATTTTTCCTTCTTATAATTTTGATTCAGCTCCCTCATATGAGTGAGAACATGTGGTGTTTCTCTTTCTGAGCTTGTGTTCATTCACTTAAAATAATTTTCTCTAATTCCATCCATTTTTCTGCGAATCAAAACACTTTGTAAACATTGTAAAATACATTGTAACGTAAAGGGTACCATGTTAACCACTTTGGACGGTACAGTAAAATACTTTCCTGTGGTCCCGGTGCTGCTGTCCCCTTCCCTCCAGAGCCCTGTTCATCTTCAGAAGTGGATCTCTGTGGCCCGGGCCCCCGCCCCTTTGCTCCAAACAAGTTCCAAGTTTACTGTTAGGAGTTGAAGAAAAGGAAAAGTTCACGTGAAGCTGGAGTGTGGATCTTTCTAAAGAGCCCTCAGACTGAGTAAGACTGGGAAAGAATCAACGCTCTGCAGATGCTGCAGGCAGGACCAGCCAGCCTGTTGCCTAGAGCGCCCTCGGCAGGCTCGGTGCGTTGGCGCCCCCTGCTGCTTGAAGCGTCTTGTTTCTTCCAACCAGCACTTCAGGCCTTACTAAGAATTTTAGGTCACCTTAGACCAGAAAGATACTCAGGGCTCATGAAGTATGGATATGTGACAGTTTCATCACACCCAAGCCATAGCAGAGATGATTTAGGTTTTTATTGCTTTTTAAAAGGCAGAGGCTATAAATTTCCATCTGAAAATTCTCATTTATTTCCATGAATATGCTTTAACGAGTCATGGTAGCATTGACTCCCATATGGAATTATTCAAGATGGATGGACAGATGTCATCTGCTTTTCCAAGACCCTCGCCATAAACAGTCAAGCTGTTTTAGTAGCAGATGGAGTTGACTCCCCCGCTCAGCCTACCACGGTTTCTGCCAGCCTGAGCATCCGTCCGAATCCCTACCCCCGGCCACTGTACACTGTTGCACTGACCATGCTTCCTCATAAGGTTGCCTTCTTGCCTTCCCTCTGACTTTCTCCTTCCCAGCAAGGTGCCTGTACAAAAAAATGTTCTCCGATTGTCTGCCTTTGTGGCTTTTCCCACAGTCACCTTTCAGAAGACAGGTCAGCGGTCCCCAGAGCAGCAGCTTGTGGGACAATGGCCTATTCCCTGGGCGCTCACTCCAGGCTACTCCCTGTCCACCGCCGGCACTGACCCACAGAAGTCAGCTCATCGGCAACTCTCCCACCCTGTTGGCATCGGGCATTTCCACCTTGTACCATAGCTGGAACAGTCCCCAGCATCGCCCAGGATGACTGGCTGACAGCCACCCCTGAGGGTGGCTACAGGAAGGTGAGCCTCAGTCATTCTGAGGCCCCCCCAACTTCTCACTTGGACGTGGCACTTCGGTATTGGGAGTCCTGCATCCTGTGCGTCTGTCTTGTTGGAACGCCGGCCCGTTCCATTTGGGATGTGGTCGCTTGTCCTAAACGGTGTCAGCATCAGGAAGGAAGGCTTTCAGGAGGCTCTTCTGGCTCTGCCTGGGAAACTGCAGCAAGAACAGCCTTTTCTGTTGCCCCTCTCATGTCACCACCCCCATCCCTCTTCATGGTGTCGGTCCCCCGCCTTCCTCTTCGCCTACCTTCACGTGCTGCCTCGGTGGACCATTTCTCGCTTCCTGTTGGCCTCAGCCCTGGCCGGCTCTTACCTAGGTGGGTGCGGTAGCCCCCTGGCTGGGCTCCCTGCTTTGCTTCTGCCCTTGTCCCCTACACAGCCCTGAGTGATGCTGTCCCAGTGTCACTCTGACCACATCTTCCTCCACCCACAACCTGCTGTGGGTGGCTCTCACCTGTCTCAAGGTGAAAGTCAGTCATGCCCTGACCTGCAGAACCCCTCAGCAGCGGCCCCTCCTCCCACATGTGTGCAGGCAACGTGACCGGATGCTAAGAATCAAAGGCAGATGGTGTTCCAAAGGAGGACGTCAGCTCTCTGAAAAGTCAAGCGAGATAGACACAGGCGTTATCTGATGGTGACCTGCCTTGTCCTGGCCCTCCACCTCCACAGGTATCAACTCAGTGACCTTCACGTGGAGTGACCGGAATGGGTTCCCAAGACTCTGGCTGTCCCCTCCAAGCTGCCTGCCACTTTCTGCTAGCCGCTGCTCCCTCCGAGACCAGACTTCTCGCATCCTTGCCCCAAGCACACATGGAGATGCACTATGTCTGCGGGGACATCCAGGGATCTGCTCGATTTCAAACTGTTTCTGATTAAAAGAGCACATGTTCTACGTGGAAACCCTGGAAGAGTCCAAAGAGGAGAATGAAATCGATGCTAATCTCATCGCCTCCAGATGAGGCCACCTTCTATTGCACTCCCAGGAAACCTTGTAGAGTGATCGTAGCAGATATTGATGCGCCGTGCACAGGGCACCCTGTTCCAGAAGCACTGTGCGTAGGAGGAATTTCTCAGTGGAGGAGGCAGGACATTGATTTACTTCGTGGAGTCAATGTCTTATCTCAGTGTGGACCAGTCCAAATAGTTGGCAGACCGGCTCCTCCAAGGAGGGTGCTGCTCATGGCATCCCTGTGAAGGGGGCACATTCCCGCTGCCAGAGGAGGGTACTAAGCCCTGGAGTGCTGGAGACACTCGCCTGGAGGCAACTATGGAGGACCAGCCAGGGTGGAATCAACCTAGGCAGGTGAGGCACAGAGCCCAGAATGGGTGACCGCCTAGTAACCACCTCTTCCCGCTCTGCATTGTTGAGCATTAACCACTGGCTTGACTTGTTGTTGTTGTTAGGTGCCGCAGAGTCGTGTCTGACTCATAGTGACCCTTATAGGGTTTTCAATGGCTGACTGTTTTGGGATCGCCTCGGGAGTGGATTGCCAAGTCCCTCTCCCGTTTTTGTGGTTCTGGGAATCGAACTCGGGACCTCAGAGACTACAGAGCGGCGCTCTACCAACTGAGCTAAATCCCAGCCCCAATAAATGGGTTATTGTTGTTGTTAGGTGCCGTCAAGTTGGTATCCAACTCATAATGACCCTCAGAGGGTTTTCAATGGCTGACTGTTTCCGGATTGCCTTGGGAGTGGATTGCTAGGTCCTTCTCCCATTTTTGTGGTGCTGGGAATCGAACTCAGGACCTCAGAGACTGCAGTGCAGCGTTCTACCAACTGAGCTAAATCCCAGCCCTAGGGGGACCTAAACATGATAAACATCTGGTGCGCCTTTCTAAGTAAAAGCTCCAAATAAAAACGATGGCCAGGACCAACTACAACTATTTTAATTGAGAACAGCTTCGCACATGTTGCTTTCTCTAACCGCAGGGACTAAAGCTCTCCTTTACTTCTGATCTTGGTTATTCAGGGTAGTGGGGAAAGCTTAGTGAGTTTCCAAAGTATGGTGATCAGCTTATGGAAATAAAGTGAAGATCAGAGCAGTGGGCGGTCTCCTCTGTGGAGTGGAGTCCTCTAAGGACACGCAGAGACGCTTGCTCCGCTTTGGCTGGCTTCACACGCTCTCTGAATGCAAATGCTGCTGGAAGCAACCGGCCTCTTCAAACCCCAGGCCCAGAAGGTGTCAACATGACTTATCCCTGGTGACCTTGACCTTTTGTCTCCTGGCCAAAGTCATGCTATTTGGCAGGTGTCTCCACTGCCAAGTTATTTTTTTCCCCTTTCTTCCCATGCTGTGCTCTTTGGACGGAGGTTACTGTGATTGGCACACACTTAAGGAATGGGAGGTACGCTCTGCCCACCTCAGAGGGGAACAGCCAATGAATTACCGGGATTTAGGATTCAATGCAGAAAACTAGTCCCTCCTCCCCTATTTCTTTTCTCATATCAGTACGGACTGCTGACTATCTTATGCTTTGGGTTATAATGCAATCCCACATTATTGTCTTGCTCAAATTGTTCTGGCTTTGCCCACTGGGGCTCTCTCTCTGGTTGGGCTCTGTGTCCCCTTGGTATGTCCTTTTTTTTTTTTTTTTTTTTTTTTTCTTTTTTTTTTTTTTTTTTTTTTTTTTTTTTTTTTTTTGGTGCTATTTGAGCTCGTCCTTGCTTTCTGGCGCTGTAGCTATTCCAGGCTGATTATCTTGTGTATTCCCAGGCCTAGTCCTAGAAGGAGTCACTTCTGCATGAGGCCCTGGTTCCTTTGATTGGAGAATAAATAGTAAAACCAAGATCTGGGCACAGTGTGAGCTGTTCTATTTTGAAGGCTGCTTCCTAATGAGATAATATTGACAGCAGACTCCGTAGCAGAAAACCCAGCCCTGCAGCTGCTCAGAGGAACAAGTCATGGTCATTGTCAGTAGTTTATGAGGCTTGCATTCTGGCTTGGAAAAGTCAATGTCACAGGGCTCTGCAAATATTTGAAGAACACAGCATGTGACGGTCAACTGGGAAGACATGATCTGAGTCAGGACTCCTCTGGGTGAACTCAGGAGAATGACACTTTTCCTGAAATACTCTCTGTTGAGTGAACTCCTAAAGCTTCTTGTCTTCTGCACAGACTGGTAAAATTCACTCCAGTTATCATGCCAGGACACGGTGCTTTGCTCAGGGAAAGCTGACCTGCAGATAGGTGTCAGCGCTTTCAACAAACACAGCACCTACTTCGAAGTTGTCTGTATTCTCTTGTGGACAGGACAGGAAATCTTCCTCCGTTACAGAACTTGTTGAAAGGCAAGGAAGTATTTTGCTATCGGAAGCATAGAAAGGGCTTCAGAGACTTTGAGGAGAAAGAAAGGAGGCTTCACCAAATGTAGTCTTCCTTCCCTTTGTTGTTGTTGTTAGGTGCCATCGAGTGGAGTCTGACTCATAGCGACCCTCATAGGGTTTTCAATGGCTATTTTGGGATTGCCTTAGGCAGTGGGTTGCCACATCTTTTTGTGGTGCTGGGAATCGAACTCGGGACCTCAGAGACTGCAGAGCAGCGCTCTACCAACTGAGCTAAATCCCAGCCCCACCTCCTTCCCTTTAGTTCCCAGCAATTGCTCAAGCCCCAGGCTGGCCTGACAGCTCCTAGTTTCAGTGTTCCTAGAGGACCCTGTTTAGGACCTAGGTGCATGTGTATGTAAACTTAGAAGTGCCTTTGGCACACGTGACCTTGGCAAGAGGCAATCAGAGTATTCCAAGTATACACCAGATAGAAAGCAGTGATTTAGTACTGCCAAGGCACACTGTGCAACTTTAGCAATGGAATATTGACCTGCCGCCCAGGAAGCTCCTGTTAGAGGCCCATCAGATCTGAACATTAGCCAGGCACAGTGACACATGCCTGTAATCCCAGTGGCTCGGGAAGAGGAGGCAGGAGGATCGCAAGTTTGAGACCAGAGGCAGTCTGCATAACTTAGCGAGCCCATGTCTCAAAAAGTAAAAAATGGGCTGGGGGTGCAGCTCAGTGGTCCAGCACCTGCAGAGCATGCCAGCGTGAGGCCCTGGGTCCAACCCCCAGTACCGCACAAAAAAAAAAAAAAAAAAAAAAAACATTGTAGGTGTATTCAAGGGGTCAGCTGATATTGACAGAAGTGTCTCAAGTGATGCGGGCACACACACTATCATAGAGTCCTCTCGTCAGACACCCTCTTCCAGAGGGTAGCTGATCATTTCCTACGAGACAGTAAGAAGCCCCCAGGTAAGCGTTCTCCAGAGAGGCCGGAGGGAGGAACTCCCTGGCTTGTTGACTGCAGAAGCATGCTCGCGCCCTCCTCCTCCCTGACATGCCATCACACTCTCCTTTTCCTTGGTTTCTTATAACTTCAAAGCCACTTGACAATGATTTTGCAAAGCCCAGAGAGATTGCAACACGTGTTTAAGGCATTATCTCACGTACAGGTGATCGCTGGCTGCCAAATAAATACGATAATGATTCTCCTGCAACTTCAGTTTGGAGCAGAATGTGGCCTGAATGTCTCACTCTGTCGTTGTTGTTGTTGTTGTTAGGTGTCGTCGAGTCGGTATCCGACTCACAGCGACCCTCATAGGGTTTTCAATGGCTGAGTGCTTCGGGATAGCCTTGGGAGTGGGTTGCCAGGCCCTTCTCCCATTTTTGCGGTGCTGGGAATTGAACTCGGGACCTCAGAGACTGCAGCGCAGCGCTCTACCCACTGAGCTAAATCCCATCCCTAGAAGCAAGCCGCGGAGGGATTTTGCGCAGCAGAGAGATATGATCTGACTTGTTGTTGTTAGGTGCCATCGAGTTGTGTCCGACTCATAGTGACCCTCATAGGGTTTTCAATGGCTGTTTCGGGATTGCCTTGAGAGTGGATTGCCAGGTCCTTCTCCCATTGTTGTGGTGCTGGGAATCGAACTCGGGACCTCAGAGACTGCAGCGCAGCGCTCTACCAACTGAGCTAAACCCCAGCCCTTCACTCTGTCGTTAGGTGCCGTCAAGTCGAGTCCTACTCATAGCGACCCTCATAGGGTTTTCAATGGCTCACTGTTTCGGGATTACCTTGGGAGTGGGTTGCCACATCCTTCTCCCATTTTGCAGTGTTGGGAATCAAACTCGGGACCTCAGAGAGTGCAGAGCAGCGCTCTACCAACTGAGCTAAATCCCAGCCCCCACTCTAATAGTAGGGAAAAAAATGGCTCGTCCTCACTGTGCCCTCGCTGTGTCCTGAGGTCCAGTCCATTCTCTTCTCTCAATTGTTTACAGCTTCACCATTCTGGGGAATACCAGGGGCCTCCCGTAAAGCAGCGCTGGAAAGAGGGATGATGCATCTCTTTGTTCAGATGGGATGTAGACAAGGGAATAAATTATATCCCAGGACCGTGTTTAGCTTTGTTTTGGAGTTTTTACATGAAATTCCTGCCAGACTGGGTGGAGCCATGACTGATATCTCACCGTTTTGGCCAGTGGCTTTGCAGTGGGAAAAGCTGATAGGCCACTTGTCCAGGGCACTCAGGTAATCGAGTCCCTAGGCTCCACGCTGCGAGATCTAAGGGAGTATTTTTTCCTTCGTGGCAAGATGAGGTGTGAGTCCTGGCAGCAAGCCCTAGGATTAAAGGATAGCACATCTGCCAGTTTGGGAAGACTGTGGGATGTACTTCCAGACACTGAAAATACACAGGGAAAAATCCCATCACGTTTGTAAAGTGAAGCTTGCTTATAATAGATCCTCTTGTGTTGTTAGGTGCCGTCCGGTCCAGTCCGACTCATGGCGACCCTCACAGGGTTTTCAATGGCTGACTGTTTCGGGATTGCCTTGGTAGTGGGTTGCCATCTCCTTCTCCCATTTTTGTGGTGCTCGGAATCGAACTTGGGACCTCAGAGACTGCAGAGCAGCGTTTAACCAACTGAGCTAAATCCCAGCCCAATAGATCCTCTAGGTTTTTTTTTTTTAGATTTTTCAATACGACGTAGTCAGTAGGACCAGCCTCCATGAAACTTAATTTACCCAAAGCATAAAAAATTTTATATTCTAAAATTTTAATGTTACATTTTCACATGACTGTGATTTTTATAGTGTATCCCATTTTGTTGTAGAGAGGAATCACTTGCACTTTAAGAAAAAGATATTTTGTTATTTGTTGTTTGGTTGGTTTTGAGATGGGGTCTTACTATGTAGCCCAGGCTGACCTTGAATTTGCAATCCTCCTGCCTACACCTCCTGAGTGCTGGGATTACAGCATTGGGACACAAACTGGTAGACTGGCATGTTTTGCACATTATGTTCCAAAGTTCCAAATCGCATTACATTTTTTAAAAATCCAGGTTCTTAAAGTCAGTGGAATATTTAAAAAGCCAGTTCAGTGGGGATGGTTACTAATAGCCATGCTCCAGCCCACTGCTCCCAGCCATTCTGTCTTCTAGCCCTGTTCCCAGAGGCCCCCCTTCAATTGTTTGGGTGGATTGTTGTTGGTGTTGTTAGGTGCCATCAAGTCGATATCCAGCTTAGAGCGACCCTACATACAACAGGGGAAACACTATTATCAGTGCTTCTCTGCTGTTCATAGGGTTTTCAATGGCAGATTGATTTTTGGGAGTGGATTGCCAGGTCCGCCTCCCAAGCCTGCAGCACCTGGTGTTCCCAGGTGGTCTCCCATCCAGGTACTAACCAGGCCCGACCCTGCTTAGCTTCCGAGATCTGATGGGATCGGATGCCACAGGGCTACAGCTGCAGGCTTGTAACTGTAGTAAACTGTGATAATATAGTGAATTCTCTTGATGGATTATGACAGCCTCACCCTGCTTCCCTTTCTATCTTAACCATCTTTGTTTTTCCTGGACTTAGCAATTGCCTTCACGATCATCTTTCTTAGCTTTTTGTTTGCTTACCCTAATTTAGTCCCATGGTCCTTTTCTGTGCAAATCCCTCACTGTGTGTTCAGAAACATTAGGTTTCCTATCTGTTTCAGCTGCTCTGCTCCAGGAAGCGGCTCTCGGAGCCTCGTGATCTGCTGCAGTGCGGATCCACCTCTGGCACAGCCTTCCAGGATCCCTCTTTGCCCCCATCCCAGAGATCCCACTGGCTGTTTTTCCGTGTTCCATCCTGCATTTTTCTCTTCCTTTCCCTATGACTCCCTGCTTTGGCAGGACATAGCCCAGTAGCTTCCTGAAAACGTGTGCATGGAAGGCCAATGTTTTGAGATCTTGAACGGTAAAAATGTCTTCCTTTTAAATACTCCTGAATGACAGTTTGGTTTAGAGCTCTAGGACAGAAGTCACTCTCCCTCCAAATTTACTGCTCAAGGCTTTGTAGCTTTCAGTGCTGCTGAGAAGCCTAGAGCTGGAATCTCTTTGGTTCTTCTCTGTCTCCAGCACTGATGAGTGATGTGCCACGGTGGGTCTTTTCCCATCTCCCCATGATGGGTCTTTCCAGTCTTGAATCTTGTATCTTTCAGCTCTGAGAAGCCTGCTGTTCCTTCTTCCTGGAACTTCTATGATCGGAATGTTAAGCCTTTGTTTTTGTTTGTTTGTTTGTGGTACAGGGGTTTGAACCTAGGGCTTCGACTTTGCATGCTTTGCAAGTGCTGGACCATTGAGCTGAACCCTCAGCCCATTTTTTTACTTTTTGAGACACAGTCTTGCTAAATTACACAGACTGCCTCTGGTCTCGAACTTGCAATCTTCCTGCCTCTGCCTCCCAAGCCGCTGGGATTACAGGCGTGTGCCACCACGCCCGGCTCGAGCCTTTATTTTTAAAAATCTCTTCTTCTCTGCTTGTCACACCCTCATCTTTCAGCTCTCTCTGTGGTAGACTTTTCTGACTTCATCTTATGGCCAATTCATGGCTTTTTCCTTTCTGCTTTCCTTAACCCTCCATCCTCTGAATGGCTCATCTAGATCATTCCCATTCTGTTCTTGTTTCACAGATGTAACTTCTTTTCCCATCTCTCTGAGAACGTCAATGGGGAGAAGTTTTCTCTCTGTCTCGTCTCTGTTTCCTTTTCTTATTTTGACCTCCTCATGAGAGGCTGTCATCAAAGTCTGGGGACCCCTGGTTGCCTGCTCGTGTTTATCAGTGGGACCGTA
>VMDO01005521.1:67261-89761 GCA_007922755.1 Pedetes capensis | reverse complement strand
CACACATGGCATAAGACCCCCATAGCAAAAATATAAGCCAGTGTGAAAGTTACCAAGCTGATTCAACAACATGAGTGTCCAAAGTGTGAGGTTTTCTAGAGTAAATGAAAAAAGCCAGGCTGTGGGATGGCTGATCAGTATTCCACATTCCGTTGCTATCACAAATGTACAGCACCTATGTATGTGTATCTGCGTTATAAAATGTATAAGGTAAGTGCTTGTGTATCTATATTCCTTTTGCTAGAAGCAGTCCACCAAGCAGGTAACAGTGGTTTCCTCTGGGAAGGAAGACGGGCGCCTGGGAAGTCATGATGGGGAAGCAGACGTCCATACTATACTTCCTTTTGCACTTCTAAATTCTGTACCAAGTGCATGTCACCTAGCTGAAAATAAATTGCCGGGGCTGGGGGTATAGCTCAGTGCTAGAGCACATGCTTCCCCTGCAGCCCTACCACTGTGGTGTCCAACCCTGTCAGATCTCAGAAGCTAAGCAGGGTCAGCCCTAGTTAGTACTTGGATGGGAGACCGCCTGGGAACACCAGGTGCTGTAGGCTTGGGAGACGGACCCGGAAGCGTAGCGGTGGAGCGCTTGCCTGTCATGTGTCAGGCCCTGAGGTCCAGCCTCAACGCTACAAAAAGAAAAACAAGATGGTATCAGGTTCTGCCTACCAGTCTGATCCTGGAAGCGAGTTGTTACCAGGAGCTGGGGCTGCCCAGAAGAGGGGTGAGGGTCCCCTCCCCTCAAGGCCCCACCAGCTTTAGAAAGAACCAGACCTTCAGGGACCCGTGAAGGCAAAGGCCTGGGCCCCGAGAGGTGGCACCTTTCAGTGGCTCTAGCTGTCCACCTGCCCTCCCCTCATGCCCATGCATTTAGATGGGCAGACGGGTGCAGGAAATAAGTCTGTGTTCACCGTGAACAGCAGCACAGCAAGTGCATGGTGGCACCATGGAGAGAGGAGAAGGGAAGTGGCTGAGGTCAGAGACGTCAAGGAGAGCTCTGGGGGACACTGATGGCAAGTGGGACCAAGAGCAGTTCCCCTCTTCTCTCGCCAATGCTCCTGTCCCCTTGTCCCTCGGAGACAGTGGGAGGGACCAGAGATGACGTCTAGTCCCAGCTTTTATCACCCAGCATCCTCTGGGGTTTCTCTTGTGGAGGTGGCTGGTCAGAGCTGGACTTGGGGTAGGCGTGGCAGGGCTGGGCAGGACCATCATGGGAACAGCTGGGCCCACCAGGAAGACAGGGATCGTGGTGGAGCAAGGCACCTGCCTGGATCTGGTCGGCCAGACCCAGGAATGTGAGGAGCCTGGAAGCCTGGGTGGGAGTTGTCTGACCCCAGCCAGGCTCAGAGGCAAGGATCAGCAAGTCTGCCAGGAAGATGAGTGAGCAGCCCAGGGGTCTTAGAGGGGCTGCCCAGGGCCAGAGGCGCCAGGGCAGGGAGAAGCAGGGTTGGCGCAGGGTACGGCTGACAAGTCCTCTCCCCACAGTCACCGTGAGGGCCCATCTCACCGGATGGCTGATGACACTGAAGAAGACCTTCGTCCTGGCACCCAGCTCTGTCCTGCGGATCATCGTCCTCATCACTAGCCTCGTGGTCCTGCCCTACCTGGGGTATGTCATCAGGGGATAGATATGAGGCCGGGGGTCCTTTAGCCATTTGCATACTGTTTGGAAAATTCAAATCTGTGTTTTCAGGTGAAATGCCCACATGTTGTTGTTGTTAGGTGCTGTCAAGTCGGTATCTGACTCATAGCAACCCTCATAGGGTTTTCAGTGGCAGACTGTTTCGGGGTTGCCTTGGGAGTGGATTGCCAGGCCCTTCTCCCATTTTTGCGGTGCTGGGAATTGAACTCGGGACCTCAGAGACTGCAGCACAGTGCTCTACGAACTGAGCTAAATCCCAGCAAAATGCCCACATATTAGAGCCCAAAAGTTAGAAGGATGTTCTGTCTGCCCAGCACCAGTAGAGGTCCTAAGAGCCATGCTAGTGCAGGTGGGCTCACCCAGTGTCTCCTGAGATATGGCGGCCACTATTCTGGGCCCTGAGCACATGTGGGCAAGTGAACACCCACAGGGAGGGAGGAATAGTCCCATCTCAGGTGGGGGTTGTGGCTGGACAGCAGGGCTGAGCTGATGCTGACGGAGGGGTGAGGAGCCGGCCGCCATGTTGGTCCTAGGAGAGTGAGGGCTCGGCCATGAGTTCCAGGTCCCCCTCACAAGGGGCTGATAGTTAGGTGCAGCTTGTCCCAAACCCAGCAGATGGAGAACACCATTCCTCTGTCCCGCCCTAGTCTGCGCCTTTCCTGGCTTTGAGCAATGTCGGGTCGATTTGGCAGCCACTCTGTTGTTACTCAACTTGGCTTTAACAGACGAAACACCTCGGCGTTCTCCTCCTAGGGTACATGGAGCCACCTTGGGCGTGGGGTCCCTACTTGCGGGGTTCGTGGGAGAATCCACCATGGTCGCCATTGCAGCATGCTACGTCTACAGGAAACAGGTGAGAGACAAAATCTTCTCCCAGGTGTCAGGAGACCTTAGTCCCACACATGTGGGGTGGTGAAGCCACCTTACCTGTATCCTGTTCAAGGATCTGCGCTGCCCACTGTGACTCCAGGGCCATTTGCGTGTGTACGAGGACTCAGTCAGCTATTAGTAGCAGATTAGGGATGTCACTTATGTTATATACTTTTCAATTACTGTGATAAAATACCTGAGAAAAATCAGTGTGAGGATGCAAGTTTTTTAGAAGTTTGGGTCCACAGTCACTTGGCTCCATGGCTTCTGAGCCCATGCATGGTGAGGCAGAATATGGCGGGAGCATGTGGTGGAGCAAAGTGGCTTGCCTCATGGTGGACAGGTAGGCAGAGAGAGCACAGGAAGGGGCCAGGGCCCAGACACACACCCTATGACCTACCTCCTCCAGCCTCCTGGTTTCCACCACTACCCAATAATGCCATCAAGTTAGGAGTCCATCAATGGACCAGCTGAGGAAGTCAGAGCTCTCATGATCCGATCACGTCCCCAGAGCCCCACCTCTGAACACTGCCGCATTGGGAACCAGACTCTCAACACATGAGCCCTTTGGGAGACAGAGACCCTTCATGTCCAAACCATAACCTCAGTTTCCTGTGGTTATTCCTTAAACCAGCCTTGTTTCAAAAGCAGTTGCATTTCTTAGAAGAGACAACTAAAAGGATAGATGCCATGTGACACGCTAATGCTGCCTCCAGAAAGAATGTTATTTTGGTTTTGCTGTGGTTTTTGTGTTTATTTTCCAGTACTGGGGGGCTGAACCTAGGGCCTTGCACATACTTTGCGAGTGCCCTGCCACTGAACTGCACCCCTATCCCCCTATTTTTTTTTATCTGAGACGAGGTCTTGCTGAGTTACACAGTCTGCCTCTCGTCTCAAACTTGTGATCCTCCTGCGTCTACCTCGAGTTGCTGGGATTATAGGCATGCGCCACTGCGCCCCTGTTGTTTTGAGACAGGGTCTCCTGTGTAGCCTAGGTTGGCCTCAAACTTGCATCAATCCCCCTGCCTTTACTCCCAATTTTGGGGATTACAGATGTTTCCCACCATGCCCAGCTGAGAATCTTAAAGTGCAGAAACTAAATAATAGTTTTGACCATGAAAGAAAAGCCTGAAAAGATGATTCCCCTTGCAACCAAATGCCTCCCCCAAGTGCTTATAAACTCAAAGTGAATCACTAGGAATGACCAGTCTGGAAAGTGAAGGATAATCTGAATGCCCTCTCCCTCTGCACAGACTGTTTCCCCTCTTCAGTGCCACTCCAGGACGTCTCTCCTAACCATGCAGGCCACCTCAGCCCCCTAACTCACCCCTGCCACACAGTGTCCCATACCCTCAACCTGCTGGCGCGTGGCTGGTTTATCCTGTGGGCAGGGCCATCAAATTACATCTCCAAGAGAGAGTTTTCAGGTTGCAGGAGACCCATTTATTCATTCAACAGAAAAGGGAGGTGATTGACCAGGGAGTGGACAGAGGTGGAGAAGAGGCCCAAGGACAGCGCCCTGGGGTGCACCAGTGCTCAGGGAGGTTGAAAAGGACTCGGCTAAGTCAATGAGGAGAGACCAGGGAGGCAGAAGGTGGCAGGAGGGAGCAGCCGTGCTGACCTTGAGGAGGTGGAGACCGGGGTTGGGTGATTGAATTCTTTGGATGGGGCCAAGGTGGTCCCATGGCCTGAGAGGAGTAGGGCCTAGAGAAAATGGGAGAAAAGTTGAAGCCTGGAAATACAGACCCTGTGGGCTCCCCAGCTATGGTGGCCGAGTGCTTGGGCTGAGATTGATAGAGATTTGGGACTAAGCAAGGCCAGGGTTTTGCCTGGCAAATAGGACTAAAAGGCAGGAAGGGATTACAGTTATTGAGCATTTCCTTTGAGCCGAGGAGAGGGGAGAGAGGTCATGGAGACCACGGTGAGCCCTGGTGAGAGCGCAGGGAGCTGAGTGGGTGGGTGCTGGGGAGAGGTGGCGTGGAGGACGGTCTCCTCTGTTGGTCTGCTGGAGGTGCTCAAGGTGCTGAGAACACAAGGTCTGCCGGTGCCAATGATCCCTGGGAGGCCATACGCTGCAAGGACCGGCAACATGGCGGTGAGGCCACCAGGAATCAGGATGGGCAGTAAGCAAGAGAGAAGGAGCGTGAAGCCAGGCTGTGCCAGAGGGGAGCAACTAATGACAGAACAGGGAGGAATATTCTAGAACATAAGATTCAAAACTCGGGCTGTAGAGGGGAGGAAAACAGTCTGCAGATGACTGGGACAGGTAGGTGGGGCCCAGCTTGCATCTGAAAGTGCTTCAGGAGGGGTCCACAGCAGAGCTCTAGAGGGCAAGAGCAGGGAGACGTTGTCCCCCATAGTGCCTAGCACAGTACCAGGTGCACCACAGGTGTACAGATAACCAAAGTGAAAGGAATATGCCAAGGTAAGGTACAGCCTGGAGGAGGTCACCCCGACCGTAAAGGAGGGGTCTGCAGCGAGGGGCCCCAGGACCCTGGCGACCTCTCCCTGCTCTCAGTTCTGCTGTGCTGTGCCCTTGTCCACAGTCCTCTCTCATGAGTCTTCTCTGATCTAGAAAAAGAAGATGGAGAACGAGTCGGCCACAGAGGGGGAAGACTCTGCAATGACTGACATGCCACCAGCCGAGGAGGTGACAGACATCGTGGAAATGAGAGAGGAGAATGAGTGACACACAGGACAGCACAGGGTACTGCAGGGACAGTCCGGACAACACTTCAGCGTCATCTCTTCCCTCGCCCGTCACATTTTGTTCCTTTATTGTTATTTTTTTTTTTTTTTTTTTTTGGTAATGAAAGAGGCCTTGATTTAAAGGTTTCGTGTAAATTCTTTAGCATACTGGGTATGCTTACTGATGTGGGGACCTAGAGAAAGGTCTTTACCGTCACTTTGTAAGCGCAAAACCATTGACTCTGTGCCCCTGCTTCATGAAAACCCAAAAGACACAGCTGCCTCCCAGCTGAAGTTTCTACTCTTCCCTCGGACAATCTCCACTTGGAACCAAAGGACCGCGGCTGTGCCATCACCTCTGGGCCACCACTGCCCAGCAGGCCACAGACTCGTTCCTGTCCCTTTTTGCCTCTCTTAAGAGTCAGCAGGTTAAAGCTCGGCCTCCTTTGGCCTGCTTCCCAATGCCATGGCTATGCACAGAGATGTCACCTGGTGGCCAAGTCACACAGCCCCTCCTCCGTGGAATTATACTGTCTGCCCCACACACACACACAAGGTAGGAGGCAGGCTGCAGCCCGGAGCTACCGTGCATCTGGAGAACCAGATGTGTGAGCACACCAGGCTGACGTGCGGAAATGATCTCCTGTAGAAAGTTTGCCATGCCAGCGGAGCAGCCAAATAGCGTCTCACTTGGCATTTCCCAGGTGTCCGTGCGTGCCACACCCCACCATGTATATATGTGAGGTAACGTTTCCCAGTCATCACAAAAGCGCACCTCCAGATGCCAGCGTCCTTCCGCATGACTTTCCCGAAGGCTTGCTTTTCACGCACCTTTCCCGGAGAGGGCACTAGAGCGAGCTACGCAGGGCATTCTCCCTTTCCACTTCGCTTTCACAGTGAGCGGAAGCTTTAAGTCATAGCCTAGCTTTCGAAGGCCAGGTGGCCAGCTCATAACTTCTGAGGTAAACGGATGACCTGGTTCTGCCATTCCTAGCCACAGCTCTGCGGTACAGGTGACGGAGCGCACCACGGTACTTCCCTCACACACGCCATAAAGCAAGACATTTTATACAGTTATCAACGTCACTATGTGATAGTCCCTGAAACGACGCATTGGAGCTCCATTTAGTGCAGTATATTTTTCTAAGTTTTGGAAAGCGGGTTTTTTTTTTCCCTTTAAAAAATGATGGACACAGTTCGCTAAATTCTTGATTTAGTCAAAATAACTAGACTGAAAAGAACCTAAACAAAAATATTTTAAAGATATAAATATATGCTGTATATGTTATGTAATTTATTTTAGGCTATAATACATTTCCTATTTTCGCATTTTCAATAAAATGTCTCTAATACAAGACGGTGATTGCTTGCGTGCTCGGCATCCCTACAGTTGACTCTCACTATACCAATGACCGTTGTGTTTTATTTGCAGTTTTGCAAAGTCCTTTGTTTGCTTATGGATGTAAAGGCCAGTAAATAATAAGAGAACTATTTTTCATTATGGGGAACCCAGAAATAAATCGGTCCACTGATAGGCAGCAGTGGAATGAAAGTTTAAGTGGAAGGGGCAAGAGAAAAGGCAAGGTCTTTGGTGTTTTCAGTGCTGTGTAACCATACGCTTCCTCATATTAAAAAAAAAAAAAAAATGTAAGGGCACAGAGTTGGCTGCGGACATGACAGGGCTGCATTCACATTTCTGGCTTCCCAGTGCCCGTGCCCCTCAGGTGTGCCCACCGTAGGGGTAAGTCTTTACACACTTCCTCAAAGTGGCTCTTCCTCTATTTACAACACATGGGTGTTGACCATTTAAGACGCATGGCTGCTTTGGGGTGGCTTCGGGGACAGATCTGAAAAGATGAAAACACATAATTGTATTGGCTTTTTTTTAAAGTACATGACTAGAAAATTAAATGGTATTTTTTAACATGTGTGACGATTTCATGTTTCTGGGGTTGGACCTCGAAGATCACATTGAAAAGGCACATCTTTTCCCAGCTCAATCCAGGTCTGATCAGCTTGCAAGTCTTCATGATACAATTAGGACACGGAGTTGTGACTCTGGAGCCTTTAGTGAGAAAAGAGGAGTGGGCCGTCATGTTAGGAGCTCCCACGAACCCAGGCCAGCCCCAGACCGCAGCAATTCTGCAGCACTTGTTGCAACCTCCCCAGTATAGAGCAGCTCCTTCGTGCATTTCCTCCCTTGGGCTGCTGCGCAGGGCCTGTTGAGCTCCTGAACTCCTTAGGCAGAACTCGGAGTTCACGCTTTGTCCTGTTCGCACCACCTAGACACGGGCGTGGAGGGGACTTCTCATCTCCAGAGTCATTAGGAGCCATCCTTCAACTTTGCCAGCCCCCAAAATGTTCCCCTGACACGTTTATTTTTGGACAGTTAATTCAGCAGACAGATATATTTAGAAGGCCACCATGCCTGTGAGTCTCATGTCAAAGACCATGGAAAGGCCAGGTGTGACTTTCTGAAGGTTAAGTGATTGGTTGCTTGTAGATAAATACGATCTAAAAATGCAAAGGCCTAAAGCACTTTGTCATTTAAATGCCACTAGATGAGCCTGGGCACCTTCTAAAATGAAGACTTTTCTCTGAGCCAGCTGAGGTCAGAGCAACCTCTCTTTTTTGAGAAGCACAAGAGAAGTCATTCTAAATATGGAGCTGCTTTCATTGTGCCCCTCATGGGGCTCTTGGCGCTCAGGACATCCGCAAGATACCCGAGAAGGGAACAAACAGAACTAGAAGAGGCTTGCTCTAAGGTGTGGAAGGTCTGGACCTGCTGACCGCCGCAGGGCTCATGGCATGGTCAGAGATTGGCACAGTACCAAGAAGCCCTCCTCCGCTGGGTGCTTTGTCACTGGGGCATGGAAGGCTACTGTCTCCACCACTGGGTGACAGCCAGTCATTCCCCCTTCTGCCTGCATTGTGCCAAAGGCCCTTGTCACTTGTGTGGCTTGGGGATTTGTTCTTTAGCATGAGCAGGTGGACTGTCATGGAAATGTCCACGGGTGTCCTCAGAAACATCTAATACTGGTTTGAGATACATCAAATGAGGCCGAGTAAATCTTGCTTGCCATGATTACAGCACTTTTTATTTTTTTTATTTATTTTTTTTGCCGTACCGGGGGTTGAACCCAGGGCCTCACGCCTGCATGCTCTGCACGTGCTGGACCACTGAGCTGTACCCTCAGCCCATTTTCTTACTTTTCTGAGAAAGGGTCTTGCTAAATTACGCAGACTGCCTCTGGTCTCGAACTTGCAATCCTCCTGTCTCCACCTCCCAAGCCGCTGGGATTATAAGCGTGTACCACTGCGCCCGGCTAGCACTTTTTATTCTTCACTCTTGGAGTCTTCCCAATAAATACAATTGGGAGCTGCGAGGGGCCTCAGGCCTAGGAGAGGACCTGGGGACTCCTGGGCAGTGTGATGGGGCTGGGTCAGGTCTCCAGAGCCCGGGGCACACCCTCACTTGCAACCCCTTCTGGATCTGGCAGGGTTGGGATGGTAGTTACAAACCCCAACTATGGTAAAATTATTCAATTTTATGTAATTTTCTCACTCCCAGTGCTGGGGATCAAACCCAGAGGGCCTTCTACATGCCAGGCAACACTCTACGACTGAGTGACAACCCCAGCCATCCCTATCCTCTTAATTGTTGCCTATTTGGGGTTGATTTAGCTCAGTTGGTAGAGCGCGGTGCTGCAGTGTCTGAGGTCCTGAGTTCAATTCCCAGCACCGCAAAAAAAAAAAAAAAAAAAAAAAAAACGGGAGAAGGACCTGGCAATCCACTCCCAAGGCAATCCTGAAACAGTCAGCCATTGAAAACCCTATGAGGGTCGCTATGAGTCGGATACCGACTCGACAGCACCTAACAAACAACAACATTTGGGGTTATTTTCTTCTGAAGGGAAGTGGCCAAGGGAAAGGAATAGAAACATCCATTTAAAGACTCAGTACTTCTCCTGACTACATTTTTTTTCCTTCTAACTGAAGGAGGAGGAGAATGTGCATTGCAAAAGAGAACAGATTCTTGTAATTAAATTACGTTACCTTGAGAAATGTTTTCCTGTGTTTAAAAATCTTTCTACTTCATTAAACCTGAGGTGACTGGTGCCCAGAACATCATGTGCTGGTCTGTAGCAGGCAGCCAGCTTCTGGCCTCTGGCTTTGCAGGAGCGCTGACTGCCAAACTCCGGACGAAGTCTTCATGGATCACATAGGCACACCATCCAGGAAAAGGGCTCCTTTCTGTTCTCAGCTCTGCCCGGCCTTCGAAACTGCAACTACAGCACAGAGGGTGGTAGGACTGGGAGAGCCGTGGCGACTTCAGGGCTGCGCCGTGGGCGCTGCACACACAGCCAGCTCTCTAACCGCAGCAGTCCCTGCCTGCGTTCTCTGCAGAGCCACTGCGCACACAGCCCTCACACGGCCGCCTTGTAAAAAGCACCTGAACCATAGGAAAGCGTGGCTCTGAGCAATGTGTTTGGTAAACATTGAACATACTCTGTGTGGTTATTTTCAATCTCTATTTCTGTCCCTGGACCCAGCAAAACATCAGGTGACTCATCCGCTGATCTAACCACACATGAAACAGGATGTAGAGAAAATCTGAAAAAAAAAAAAAACTTACGGAAAGGCTCCGTTGCCTGCTCTTTCAAAAGTTAAATGTCTAAAATTCCCACACAAATGTTCAACATGAAGCAAGTTATTTCATGCAATCAAAGTAACCTAAACTGCGCTCAGAAGTCAGTGTAACAAATTGTATCGTTTATTGTCTGATCTCAAAGGGGAAAATAATAAAGTGATGACGCGATCTTATTTTAAGTTTACACTTAATTTTCTCCACAAGATGGATAGTTAGGTCCAGGGGCTGTTGCAGCCATCTGCTAGGAAGAGCACCCAAATCAAAAGCAAATTACTTGCCAAACCCAAGTGGTTCAGGAGAATTATAACCAGTACGTTCAAAAATACTTAATTGTAGTGATAACTTTGCTGTTTCATTTGCAATCAACCAGGGTTTCTTAAAAACTGCCTACGATATACAAGCTTTTAGCAATGGCTGTTGGCAACACATGGATTAAGTGATGGTTTTATACTGTAGCTCTTTCTAAATTAGGCTGTGTAGCTGCAAGTGCACTTTATTGGCAGGACTTGGCATCAGCTTCTGTAGAAGCTCATTTAGGCAAGTAAGCACATTTACATTGAAGCGCACAGAACCAGGAAGCTTCTCTCTCCAGAAATCTAAGATTTATGGTTTCCTTAGGTTAAAGAAAGGAGACAATGGGAACAGTTAACATAGTTATCCTTTAGCCAGGCATGGTGGCACATACCTGTAATCTCAGTGACTCAGGAGGCGGAGGTAGAAGGTTCACAGGTTTGAAGCTAGGAGCAGACTGCATAACTTAGTGAGATTCTGTCTCAAGATAAAAAGAATATGGGCTGGGGGTGCAAAGTATGTGCAAGGCCCTGGGTTCAATCCCCAAGTACTGCCCCCCACTAAAAAAAGTTACTGTACAGCCACATGAAAATTCAGTGGATATTTTTGGTTATTATAGCCCTGTGGCATCCGATCCCATCAGATCTCAGAAGCTAAGCAGGGTCGGGCCTGGTTAGTACCTGGATGGGAGACCGCCCAGGAACACCAGAAGCTGTAGGCTTGGGAGAAGGACCTGGCAACCCCCTCCCAAAAATCAATCTGCCATTGAAAACCCTATGCACAGCAGAGAAGCACTGACAATAGTGTTTCCCCTGTTTTACAGAGGGTTGCTATGAGTTGGATACCGACTTAATGGCACCTAACAACATAAGAGTTGGACCCGACTCAGTGGCACCTAACAACACAGATGTTCCCAACTATAGGTCTGAAACAAGGGACCTTCGGGGTTGTGAAACATTACAGCTAGGTGGGTGCTGGTTCCCTGTGATGTGGGCTGCAAACTTCGGGGACCCACAAGTTTTTTTTGTTCTTATGATATTGGAGGATTGAACCCAAGGCCTCACGCATGCTGGGCAAGTGCCCTACTGCTGAGCCACACAACCAGGCCCTTTGTATTTTTTGAGACGGGGTCTAAGTTGCACAGGCTGCCTCTGGCCTCAAACTCACAATCCTTTTGCCTCAGCCTCCCAAATCACTGGGATTACAGTTGCACGCCACAGTGCCCAGCTTCAGGACCCACAGTTTGAGCAAACTAGCTCCTGAAGGTGCAGTTCACACCACCCTTGTGCCACAAAGCAGGTTCAGAGTACACGTCACCAGTCACCCAGCACCCCACAGCACTGCTCATGTCACCACGGAGTAGGCCCATTACCCCAGGGACGCCACATCCAAAAGGCTCATGGTGGCAAATACCTTGCTCCTTGGATTCAATGATATTTCAGCTTGCTTAATGGTGCCTTAACAGGGTGACTGTCTAAAGCTGGATGGTCAAAGACACAAAGAGCTTCAGAAAACCAGAGCCACACAGGAGATTCTGTCTGACACCAATACCCACGCACTCATTCATTAAAGGAAGGTGGCCACATTCCACACACCTCTCTGGCCTCACCTTGCTAATCTGCCCATTAGAGGCTCGGGCCACTACTGCTAAGCTCCCTCCTGGTCTAACACGCTATGTTTGATCTAGTTTTAGAACACAGTATGGGATCCAACAGTGGAAAAATAGAATTGCCTCATTCTTCAGATGTGAACCCAGAGTTTTATTTTAACAAAAGTCTAATGGGAATCATTCCTTGACATGTACTGTGGCTGACAGTTGACAGGCTTTTCAGTTCTACATCAAAATTGTGGGCCTAACTTAATCTGTTGAAACCAATCACGTTAAAATTTTTGTGTAGCCTTTGATTAAAACTGCAGAGGTCAGTATAAAACATATGTTACATTTAAGCAATTGCTGTTTATGTATGTAATAGATGTAAGGTTTTGGCATTAAGAGAATTTACGTGTTTTTGTTTTGTGTGGGGGGATCGCACCCATACACTGTCAAATAGGTTTCATACTCCAATTTTGCTTTAAGTAGAACTTAAACAATTGGCTTACAATTGCAATTGGCTTTAGTTTCTTAATATTCTTATCCTAACCACTTAGTATGTATGCTTACCACAAAGTCACTTGATTTCCTAATCCTGACAATTTCCCTTTTTTCAAATTTACATGAGATATTAAAATATGGACCATTTCATTATCCTCAAAGTATGAGCTATTTCTAACTCCATCTTATTTAAAAATAACCTATTTCTTCAGATTTTATTCTGTATTAAAATGATTTTGACTTCCTATAATTTCAGTGGGTTGGGATTTAGCTCAGTGGTAGAGCGCTGCGCTGCAGTCTCTGAGGACCTGAGTTCAATTCCCAGCACCGCAAAAATGGGAGAAGGGCCTGGCAATCCACTCACAAGGCAATCCAGAAACAGTCAGCCATTGAAAACCCTATGAGGGTTGCTATGAGTCGGATACCGACTCGATGGCACCTAACAACAACAACGAGAACATAATTTCAGTAATCCTGAAAGTACTGCTCTGAACCCTCGCCTACTTCTCTACCCTCCTCCTAAGTGCAAATCCTAACATGAAACGTGTTGGCTGAGACTGAGAAGAGCAGAACCTGAAACTCCTCCTGCCCACAGCTCAAAGACTTGTTCTCATCATTCCTTACGTGAAAAGCATTACTTTCTTAAAACATGACATCTTAACTTCAAAGGTGGCTCTTTTTCAGCTTCCTATGATATTAGGCCTGCAGCCATAGTCCTGGGGTGTCCGATCCTGTCAGATCTCAGAAGCTAAGCAGGAATGGGCCTGGTTAGTACTTGGATGGGACACCACCTGGGAACACCAGCTATTGTAGGCTTGGAAGAAGGACCCGGCAACCCACTGCCAAAAATCAGTTAGCCATCAAAAACCCTATGAATAGCAGGGAAACACTGACAACAGTGTTTTACCTGTTGTACGTACGGTTGCTATGAGTCAGATACCTACTGGAAGGCACCTAACAACGATATTATATTGTGTTTTATTGCATATCTATATAATGCATAAGATTATGAATGTCCTATTGACTTGAGATTGCAAGTTTTCTTCTTTACTGCTTATATCTTTCGCATCTTTTAGATAAAATCCCAGCTCTCAGTCCTACCTCTTCTGTGCTTCTCTGATACTGGCCGTGGGTTGGGTAGTCTGGTTTTGATTTTTTGAGTGTCTCCTTACATAGCCCAGGCTGGCCTGGAACTCGGATCCTCCTTCCTCAGTCTGAGTGTTGGGATGATAGGCATGTGCCATCTAGCCCAGATGACTGTTTCTGAAGTCTCAAGAGGTCATCCTCTGCTTCCACTCAGTCTTGGGATGTGCATGCCTTCCTGCCTGGCTGGTACCAGGTATGTTCTGCTCCTGGCTGCCTTAAAGACAGTTTGGAGGTGTCTTTACCGAACGAACACCAATCTTCCCCGTGAGGAGCACTCCTCCCCCATTTTTCCCCGACATCTGTTGATGAGTCACCTTTATCACCACCTCCATAGCCAGCAGGGGGCCCCCAGCCCCATCAACTCTGTTTCCCAGTGGTTCTCACTTGGTCCCCCATGTGTCCTGTGGTCCTCTGGCTTTGCTCAGTGAGATTGTGGAGAGCTTCTCTAAGACCAGAGACAACCACCCTCTTCTGAGTTTCCCTGCCTAACCCCATCCAGGGCGACACTGGGTGGAGGAAAGGTGGGTGCTAACTGTATCTTTCATTCTGCCGAGATTCTTACCTGCAGAGTGCGAACCAGGGCAGGCCGTGCTAATTTCACAGTTCAATACACTGGTCTTCGAACAAAAGGAAAAAATGAATCAGGAGTTGAGCATCCTCGTTCTACCACTGCTGCTTATTAGCTGTGAGGCAGGCAAGTGACTGGAGTCCTGGGATCAGCGTCCTGTCCTCAGGAATTAGATCTTTTCTCGTTCTAATCTACTGTGACATCAGGATTTGCAGAGCGTGATCAGTGACAGCTCAAGAAGACAGAGGTGCCACATTAGCTAAGCTTCTCAGCCATTAGGAAGCTCCTCGGCCAACCACTCATGAACAAATCGGGTCTGCCTTTGCCAAAGAAGATAGATTACTGTGGGACTCTCGCCTCCCGGTCCGGCCCGGATGTTCTGACGGGTGGTGGTGCCACGCACACGGATACTAAACACAATTCACTCAGGACCCTCGAGTGAGGGGTGCGGACTCCTGCGGCCCTAGGGTTGCAGGCGGAGATGGGAGAAAGGGAAAGTCTAGGGCGCTTTTGCCTTCCAGGGGCAAACACCCGTGTTGGTGGTCTCAGTGGTCACGAGAAGAGAGTTCTTGCTTCGACAGTGATCAGAGAGCAGGTTCTTTCCTTGTTGATGGTCAAAGGTCTGGGCCAAAAAGGAAAAGGATTGAGCTACTGCAGTGCAGCTCTTCATATAGATCGCCCACGGAATGGCCTGAGCCAATCAGCTTTGAGTCCAATTGTCCAATCAGGTTTGGGAGATTTGTGAAGGGTTTTGTACAAATATCCAACCAAGTTACTTTCATTTTCCCTAGATATAGCCGTTTTCCCAGTTTGGGGGTTTTTGCCAATTTCCTCCCAGTTTCTCCCTACAGATTACACCTTCATGAAACAAAGTCTAATCTTACCTCAGGTTCAGAAACCCTGAGAAACCCTTGAACCCAAAGACCACAACAGACTCAACAAATGAAGTAATTATTTTCAAGCCCTGCATTATACTGTACATCTAAGACTCCCATCAGGTTGACCACCTGATCTATGGGAAAGGCTCTCTTGGCAGAAAGGAAACGGTCAGAGACAGCTGGTCATCTCTGTCCCTGGCCCTACAGGACAGTCACCTGCAAGTTCCTGGTGATGGAGTTAAAGGCCTGGCAAGGCCACGTCCTAACTCAGGTCTTCTGCATCTCCAGAGGTCTCGGTCTCTTTCCTCACCGGCCACTGTGCTTCTCGATGCTGTTTAATCCCCCTCTGTGGGGAAGAACGAAAATCATCCCAGGCCCCTCACACCTTGGCTGCCATACACCCTAACCTGGGCGCCTTTTCCAGTTCTAAACACGCAAGGATTTCCTCAGTCTGTTCTCCATCCCTGACTCGTTCCCAAGGTCGAGACTCACTTAGCTCGTCACCTCCCAACATCTCCTCAGGGGGAACCAGAGGCCCTGGCTCAAAGTCCCTCTCACACTCTCCTGGCTTCCTGTCTAGACAATCATGTTGACACCACCCAAAAACCTACTTCATGCCCCAGCCCTCCACTAAGTCCCCACTCTGGTGTTATGGGTCTCTCCCATGTCCCCATACTCTGTACCCTTGAGTGCCACCAGCTTAGGCTTACATTGGGCCTCAATGCTACAGACGCCTCCAAAACAGTCTCTCTTCTCCAGGCTCGAGTGTCCCCAGTACTAGGATATAAACAACATCTGGAATTTGGTGGTGCTCAACCTAAGACTGCAACCATAGCCCTCTGGCATCCGATCCCGTCAGATCTCAGAAGCTAAGCAGGGTCGGGCCTGGTTAGTACTTAGTTGGGAGACCACCTGGGAATACCAGGTGCCGTAGGCTTGGGAGAAGGACCCAGCAACCCACTCCCAAAAATCAATCCGCCATTGAAAACCCTATGAACAGCAGAGAAGCACTGATAACAGTGTTTCACCTGTTGTACACAGGGTCGCTATGAGTCGGATACCAACTACACAGCACCTAACCACCACCACCACTTAAGACATCCATTCCCAGCAGCCTGGCCACCCCTCTGTTTCACCTCATGTACACAGAGATCATTCTAGAACAAGCTGGCCCCATGAGTACCCTGCTTTGCCAGGCTGGCCCTTTTCACTCTACCTACGGGGTAACTGCAAGGCCAGCCTGGCCCTTGCCTGGGTGGGCTCCAGGATCTGTGTGGTAAATAAGCACTCAGCCAGCAAGAAGGATAGTAACGGCCCATGAGAAGCAGCAACACAAACCAGTGGCCCCTCACGGCACCCCAGCCTCTTGCTCCCAGAGTCTGAACTCCCTGACTTGGTCACCCCTCGTCCACAAGGGCAAACAAGGACCACGGAAGTTTTTACAGGAGAATTTGTAGAGGTGGTTTTTTTGTTTTTTGTTTTGTTTTGGCAGAGAGCTGCAGAGCCCCAGTCCCCCTTAGGAGTGTGTGTGATGGGTTGAGAGGTCTTGATACCTCTCAGCAGGTGACAGGCTCTTTGGGAACCATTCAGTGCTGGGGCTCAGGGCGCTGATGTCTTAGTTACCCGTAGAGCCTAATGGAAGGAGGCACCAGGGCTTCCTGGTAGAAGCTGGGTGTAGCATGGCAGGGGGACAAAGGTCTCTCCCTTGGCCCAGACCTGGCCTTATCAGTCACTTGATCTGGGGATCATCTTCAGGCCTGTCCATCAGAGCTAAATAATACCAATAATACCAAAGGATGCCAATAATGCAAATGGACTAGATCACTCATGCAATACTGCTGAGAATGTAGAAAGATCACTATAGAAAAAAGTTTGGTCTTCAATCAAAATCAGGATGCATGGGTATAGATAAATATTCCCACGAGATGTATATAGAACTCAGCAGAAAGCCGCTGAAGAGGCGATGTGTCAGAGAGGTGACTGGCACATCAAGGCAGCTGCTGATGAGGCCATGAGCTGAGGACAAGAGGTGGGGGACAGAATGGTCCCCAAAGTTCCCGGATGTACCCCATTAGAGGAGGAGAGAACATGAGCTACGCTCTGAAAGGACAGCTCAGGATAGGAACTGTGGAACTGGGATCTCAGTTCCCTCCCTTACCTTGCCTCCCTCCTCCTGTTCCAACTTTGGAGGGACAGGCAGAGCAGTCAGCAATCACCCACACAGATGGGATATTCAAGTTTCTGAATTAGAAAGGTGCGATGGTTTGGCTATTGGAGACCAAAGGCCTGGTCTCCAGGAGGTGGTGGAGACTTCTACGAGGTGGGGCCCAGTGGGAAGTCTTCAGCTCAGTGTTGGAGATGCCCTCAAAGGTGATTGGAAATCCTGGATCTCCTCTTTGACTCCTGGTCACGCGGTGAATGGTTTTGTTTCACTACACACTCCTGCCATGAGGTGCTGTGTTGTCACAGGCCTACACCCAGAGAGTCCTGATGGTGGACTAAACCTCTAAAACCCTGAGCCAAAATAAAATAATACCAATAATACCAAAGGATGGCAATAATGCAAATGGACTGGATCACTCATGTAATACTGCTGAGAATGTAGAAAGACACATCACCACAGGAGTTTGGTATTAAATCAAAATTGGGATGCATGTGTATAGATAAATATTCCCACAAAAAGACATCCAAATAGAAAGGAGGCCATTGGTGAGGAGGTGGGAGATGGGGAGAAGGGGCATGAGAGGGGAAGGGGGAAGTTATGTGAGCAATGTACAATGAAACGCACATACGGAAATGTCACAATGAAACACATGTCAGAATGGAACACATTAAGCTGTACATTAAAATTTTCCAATAAAAAATAAATTGAAACTAAAATAATATTCATCATTTTGTAATAAAGGACCAATAAAATAAAATTAAAAATAAAAACTTCTCCTTGTAAGTTGATTCTCTGAGGTATCTGTTACAATAGGAACAGAGAGGTGACTGACACAAGTAGCAATTGGCAACTGAAGATGACTGTGAGCTCTTTCTATTGCCCCGGAGTCACAGGGTACATGCAGTTTTCATCCAGGGCCAGGGGAAGACATCATTAACCATGGAAGACAGAGAGAGGCTCTGTGATTCCGTCCCTGGAGCTGCGTTCATTCAGCTCACCTGTTGCAAACGCACAGGAGGGCTGCGCCTAGGCCAGCTGGCCCCTGCCTCCCTGACCCTGCAATCACCCCTGGCCACAAGCATTCCCGCTGTCCTCCCGTGAGCATGCTCTGGCCACAGGACACCTGCATAGCAGTCCTACTTCCCTCCACCCTCCTCCTCAAGGCCCCCCTCGCATCTCTGAAGAAGGTCAGGCCCTCCAGAAGTAAGATATCCTGAGTGAGGTCCTGTTATTTGTGACCAAAGGTCGAACGAGGATTCTCAACCACCCCTCCGTTGGCCTTCCCTTCTCCCTGCTCCCACCCCTGCAGAACCTCTCCTTTGTGAAATACAAACACCAAAACCAAAGGTAGTTAGAAAACATCACTGATGGACAAGGAGCATGAACATCTGGCTCCTAGAAGAAGGCCTTCCAAAGGCGTACATAAATGAAAATATGCGTAATTTCACTCAAGAAATGAAATGAAAACAGAAATTCCAACTGCCGGCTCAGCAACAATCAAAAGGCCTGGTAAAGCTCATGCTGACAAGGGCCCAGGGAAACCGGTGCTCGCACACACTGACAGGAGTGCACAGCAGTGGGACTGCTCTAGAGGAGGGAGCCCCATGCCCTGAGCCCCAGACAGGGAGGGCTTCGAGGAACCAGGCCGCACAGCAAGAGGCAGGCAACCTGATGACCTTCATCTGTATTCATAGCTGCGCCCCATCACAAGCATTGCCACCTGAGCTCCATCTCTGGGCCGTGGAAAACTATCTTCCATGAAACCAGTGCCTACTGCCAAAAAGGTTGGGGACCACTGCTTTAGAGGACAAACGGGCGAGATGTTTTAAACACTCAACTAGAGAAAGAGATTAACGTTACAGGCAAAGAAGAAAAGCAGGCAGCTGAACCTGGATACAAGAAGTAGGAGTAGGAGGCAGGTGAGAACTCAAAACTGCAGAAGGAAGCCCAAGAGTAAGCAAGACGGAAGGGGGAAAGATGAACAGAAAAAGACCTGCTTGTTTAAGACACACCTTACCCAGTGTTTTCTTTATCATCTGATGTTGTAAAGCTCTTCAGAAGGGCTTCCCTAAGTCCCATGACCTGGACCCACTTTTCACTTCCTAGGGCAGGAGAAGGCTGTGGAGGAGCAGATGCAGGAAACAGTGTCCTCAGAATTGTACTGAGCACCATAATTCAGACAAAGAGACCCACTGACATCCAAACTGGAAACGCCAATTAACCCACATGAACGAGACAGTGGCGGAGAATGGTTTCTTGTTGCTGTAAAGGTATCACAAAGAGGTCATCCTCCTGCCCAAAACTAACCTAGCACTACTCCGAGGGATGCTCAGCCCCTCACCAGTGGGTCTTCGGGAAGTCCAGCATCACTGTGCAAAAGATTCCCTGACACATCATTCTGTGACTAGCCGGAAGTCAGAATGCTGCTGGTTCACCCTTCACTCTTTATCCCCAAGAGGCCTTTGAAACAGTCTCGCTCATCTGCAATGCATGCAAGCTCTTGCCATCACATTTCCAGATACGTGAACAGCAGAGAAGCACTGGTAATAGTGTTTCCCCTGTTGTACAGAGGGTCGCTATGAGTCGGATACCCACTCGATGGCACCTAACAACAACAACAATCCAGCAGCTGGAATGGTTCACAGGATCTAGGAATGTTCTGAGCATAGCAGGCCTCTCCTCAGCAAACACACAGCAAGGCTGCCTCAGGGTTATGGCTGGAGCCCCGCTCTGCAGGCCTCGGTGATCTTCCTCCGAATCTGGCACATGCTGGCACCTCATTTAGGCCACAGCACAACCTAAAACAGATTACACATGGTCGAGATGAAGACACTGAGATTTCGGGAGGGTCTGTAACTTACCCAAGTCCACTTTGCTAGCAATGGGTAGGGGGGTTGCTGTTCAATCCAGAGCTAAGTCCAAAACTGTGTACCTTTTCTGGAAACTTACTACAGGTTAGGCCCTGTGCTGATCACTTCATCTCACCTAACATTTCAGCACTGTCCTATAACTCTCCCTAAACCTAGATTCCTCCACCCAAAAAGGGCAACAGGGAAATCAAGAGTTGGTCGCTGTACATCATACGCCTGCTTTGGGGTGCTGGAAAGGTAAAGCATAGATCACAACTTCCCAAAGTCCTCAAAAGCAGGAATTTAACCACAGCAACACAGACAGGCCTCCGAGCTCTATTTTCTAAGTTTATTTTTAGTTACTTCTTTTTACAATCCTCAGCAGCAGGTATGCTAAAGGGGATCAATAGCAAAACCCCAGAGTAGGCTTGGCCTCTGACAGTGACAACAAGAGACTCGACGAGTGACAGAGAAAACTCTTGCCCCACGAGCTGGGCATCTCGATGACTGTGCAGGTGCAAAGAAAGGCCCCACACTGTCCCTAGGCTCAGGGGCACATGTTTCAAAACAAGTGAATTTTTGACAAACACCGCCATCTTACAGGAAACACAGAGAAGATATTGCTAAACTCAGGAGAAGCATGGCTAAGTTCACAGTGTCCCCTCCCTTTGTGACACATCCCTAGGGAAGAAAAATACCATTAAGACTGGCCGAAGTGCTCAAATCAGGTTGTTCTCTTCTCCAGATTTACAATACACAAAGTCAGAAGCTGCTACAATGTAGGTAACAACACCAAAGCAGTTTTATACACATAATGGCCATGAGAAAGGAGTTCATTAAAGACATTCATTTTGGTTTTGTTACCACACTGAAATACTCAAAGTCACCGGCATTATAGTGGAATGCTGTAGTTCTTATATGGGGTACCATATGTTTTGGTACCATTTATGTGAATGGTGTTTAGTACCATTATGCAGATAAAGGCAATTTTCAATACGTAAATAAAAACTCCTACAATTAAGAACAAAAAATTATTTTGGAGCACAGAATTAAGCTCAAGTACCCAAGAATACTGGAGAAGGACCTGGCAATCCTCTCCCAAGGCAATCCCAAAACAGTCAGCCATTGAAAACCCTATGTGAGTAGCTATGAGTCAAATACCAACTCAACAGCACCTAACAACAACAACAACAACAACAACAACCCAAGAATACTAGGAAGACTACTACCAAGACCGGATACTTCAAGCTTAGTTTCCTTTCTTCATATCAACCATGTTTTGGCAATTTTGTTCCAGACTCAAACTTATATCCAGGAAATCAATACAATTAACAGAGACAAACTCCAATCAGTTTCATCTTCCATTCATGTTATTAAATGCTCTTACTGAGCATTCAGAATGCTTAAATATACAGAGGGCTGTAAGGCCTGGGAATAGAGACATACATAATAAGTGGTCTACTGACACATCATTTCAATACAATCACTATGCTTCCAGACTTAATGGCCACCATATTTTAAACATCCATACTAGCTCAATCCATCATCCCAATAGTAAGTTTCAACTTACAGTGAAAAAAAATACAATCAGCTCACTCTACCCTGCCATAGTATTCCTGGATCCCTAGCTATGAGGCTGCAGCACAGGAAAGGAATGCCAGGACTGCAGGCCAGCACGTGCGCCCATATGCCCACCCTACAGCTCCCTCCCAGGCATGGCTACACCCACCTTGCTCTTAGTGCTACGGACTTCCAGGAGAAGCCAGGGGTCGCGGGCAGCCAAAGAGTTCATTTTGGTGCTTATCACGGCTCCAAGTTATAAATTACAAGAACATTGCCACTCACAATCAGGTGCCTGTGTCTTTACTCACACATTCTCTAGATGAGGGCACAGCTCAGTACCGCTTCTCTGGTCGCTCCACCCCTTCAGAAGAGATCACAAACAAGGTACCCCAAAACGGTTATGCATTGGATATATTTTTCTGAAATAGGGGACTTAAATTTTAGAAATAGGAAATTGCAGAATACATTCACTCAGATTTTTATTGTTTTGTAACTTAAGCATGAAAGGTCTGTGGGGCATCCGTTGTTTTTGTTTTCATTTAGCATTCTTTTTTGAGGCAAATCTCATTATGTTGCCCATGCTGACCTTGAACGCAGGATCTTCCTGCCTGGGCCTCCCAAGTAGCTGGGGTTCAGGGATATACCATCATACTTGGCTCATATGACATTTTAACGTTTATTCTCAAATCAATTCCTTTTTCAGTTCACTTCTCAGAGATCCTGACGTTGCTTTATAATTCTCTGATATTGTGTCCTGCCTTTGCTAAACTATTTGAGGATCTATGCACTCACACACACTCAGATTCACCTCACACACAATGAGGGCTTTTTTTTTTTTTAAATAGTCATAGATCTTATATAAAGGCATTTATTTTTATGCATACCTACAAGCAAGACTCCTCAATGGTTTATACTTCTGAAAACACTTTCTGGCCTCTAAAGGGTAGTACCTGCAAAGTACTGCTTAAGAAAAAGAGAAGGATAACTACCTCATCTAACCATATTTTAACATTAAAAGAAGATACAGCCCCATATATGTGTTCAGACGATAGGCATGCAATATCATTAGAAGCGATATAGTACTTCACAGACATTATC